>PVHX01026221.1:0-21142 GCA_004024805.1 Geosciurus inauris
CCTTTTTTTTTTTTTTAATATTTTTTTAGTTGTTGATGGACACAATGTCTTTATTTTATTGCTTTGTATGTGGTGCTGAGGATCGAACCCAGGGCCTCACGCATGCGAGGCAAGCGCTCTACCGCTGAGCTACAATCCCAGCCCTGCCTCATCCTTTTAACTATACCAAAATCTTGGGCAACCAAGCCTGGTCACATACCTGGAACCTACACTCTGCCCATCCCTGTCTCTTCCAGGGAACCCTTCCTTCTCAATGAATTTATACTGGCAGCAAGGGTGGTGGAGGTCAGACGCTATTTTGTGGGCCTTGGGAGGCTTCCCCTCCCACAAGAATGAGGATCTATTATAGCAGTGCTTAGAATACATGCTGAGAAACGGGAAAGCATGCCAGGGTGAGCGGCAACGCCTGCCTGCCTACCTGCCCGCCCGCCCGCCTCGGGCTCTGCATGGGAGGGAGTCAGCACGAGCCCATGCACTCGCGGGACCTCCAGGTGTTACTCCTTTGGAAATTGCCCCTCTCCTCTAGTTACCATCTAGATGCGGCCTCAGCTCTTCCCTCCGAGCCTTAGACCTACATGTCATGTCCTTCCCTTTGCTAGAACACTTATTTGATGAGGGAAGGGAGTCTATTACATTCACTGCTGTGTCCCCAGCACCCAGAGCATCACCTGCACTTTAGACGGGCCCAGCACATCTTTGTCCACTGATTATCGACTCAGCTGCCAACTTCTTCCTCCAATCTTCCATTCATCCCAAGCTTTAGGATCAGCCACATTGCTTGTGTCTTGCTTGTCAGAAGACCCCAAAGACTCATCCCAACTGCAAGTCACACTGCACAGGGCCTTGGGGCTGTTACCACTGCACCACAAGGACACCCATCTGTTGGCATCAAATACAGTAGGCACCCATGATATCCTGAAAGCCATTCAGAGACCCCTGCCTGGACCACCCCATCAGCACCAGGGCATGTCTGCTCCAGAAGCCTGCACAAGGCGGGCATTGAAGCCCAGTCAACAGCTCGGGCTGCCAGCGGGGACTGACTGGTGTTCCAAGCAGCTCATGAAAAGGCACTTTCAGGCGCAGGAAGCAGCAGAAGCAAACCCCAAACGGGGGCTGATCACGAAGGCGCCTCACATCCCTCCCAGCATGTGGGTGGAGAGAGAGAGATTTCTATCTTCTATTTATAGAACACACACACACACACTCTCCTCTATTTTTTTTCCTAAATAAAACAGAAAAGCCAAGTTTGCACACAATGGGGCCATGCCAAGGTTATCATGGAGTCTAGCCAATCTTCCTCGCCTTCATCTGCCCACAGCTCTCAGCTGCTCCCCGTCCCCAAGCCCCTCTGTGTTTACTGGTCTTGCCGGGGTTTGATTAGTGCGAGATGAAAAAAGGAGCCCAGGTTGCCCCATAATTAAGAGGCTTCATCCTTTGCCTTGATGGAGCCTCCTACCCTCCAGTACTCCCACCAGGGGCTGGGTTTATGCTGAACACTTTCTAATCTCCTATACTTTAAAAAAAAACTTTTAAAAAATAAATCCACAGCTCTTAATCTCCAAAAGAGTGATCCCCTGACGGCAGGAGGGCGGCAGAAGTTTGCAATGCCAATGTGGAGGCCGTGCCAGCTGCCTGTCCCACTGGGATAAATCAGAAGGGATTGGAGTCACCTCCTGAGATGTGTTAAATGTCCTCCTCTGAGTCCAGGTTCCTCTGCCTTGATAAATTCTGCTTTCTCTTTGCCCGGGAAGCCTCAGGCTGCAAATCCTGAAAATGGCACCACAGAGGCCTGCAGCCACCATTAATCAGGGTCACAAAAACTGTCCTGCCCCCTGCACCTGACGCCCTACAGAGAGCAAGTAGCCCTGACAGGCTGCGAGAAATCATAGCATACCCTGGGGGGAGGGGGAGACATTGCCAAACTAATAAAGCACAGCCTCCTGCCATTATATGCAGCCTCTGGGTCCCAGGCCTCTGCCTCCCCCAATTCCCAGGCCTGCACCCACCTCTAGTCCCCCTGAAGATGGAGGGAGGGCACTTATCTGTGTTCCTAGGCCATTCCATTTCTCACAAAGCAATTATCTCCATCTTTCCATTTCTTTGCAAATCAGGGCACACTCTGCTGGCCTGGCCAACCCAGAGGCTCGCTCCTCCCCTCCCACCCCACCTGCCCACTGCGGGCCTGCTCCCCCCCCACACCTGCCAGGGCTAAGGGGTTCTCAGAACTGTGGAGTCCTCTTCCATTAAATCACGACTCCATCCACAAAATCTCCAAAGGCAACACAGCCACCCAGGACCACACAGTTCCGTGGGGGTTCCTGCCCACCTGGAAAAAACATAGCTCAAATCACAAGATGCAACCACAAGTGCCCAAATGGGAAGAGGGTGCTGAAGAATGGGGTCCCGGGAGGCCAAGTCTCCCCAGCACTGAGTTGTGAGGGTGAGGGGCTGGACAGTAAGCCACATGGTGTCAGAACCGGTACAAAGGCAAAGCCAGCAGCATCAACTGCCCAACGCCTGGTCCCTCAGGAGGGAAAGTGGCCCCAGAAGGGAGGTGACTTCCTTGAGGACACCTGACAAGTTGGCTGCACGGCTCAAGTGAAGGGAACGGTGGAGTCAGCCTGACCTGGGTTTGAAACCTGACTCAGCCTTCCTGTCTACATGAGCTAGAAAAAATCACTGGCCTGCTCAGAAGCCTCTGGTCTCCCATCTTTCATGTTAGGTGAGACCAACTTCCTAGGGCTGTTAGGATGTTAAATGAGATGGCAGGTGAAGTGCTTGGCCCAGACTCTTGCATGAGTCTGCCCAATAAAATATCAGTTTCTTCCTGACCCACTTCCCCCACCTCAAAGACCCTGCCATCTCTGTAATTCTGACTTCTAGAATTTCTAAGGAACTGAGAGAAAAAAGAAAAGTAGTGATGGGAAAACCCCCTGCTGGAGGATCCCAGCTAGGCTGTGCCTACGTGGTGACTCCTGGTCGGTCTTAACCATAGTGTTATCAAGGCGGGTCTCGGCTTTTATCCATCCATTCAACAAACATTTATCAAACACTTGTCAGTCACTATGACACTGAGATGACTCAAGTGGGACCCTCCCCAGGTCCCCAAACATCAGCTGCCGGTGTGTGAACTCAGCCATGGGAGGGCAGTGGACTCAGGACATAGCTAATTCAAAGCAATGAGGCCTTTCTCCAGCAGGAAGCCTCAGGCAAGTGTGATGGGTAATCAGAGACCTTCACAGGGATCGATGCTGAACATTCCCGTAGGTGCCTGTGCGTGAGTCTGGCCAATCTCTGTTCCCGTTGCCTCTGAATCCCCTGCATCATCTGAAGGGAGGTGACTGCATCACCAGATGGCTTGGCTCCCCAGCTCCATTCTGTCGGGGCTCAGAGAGCTGTACTCCCTTCTCTCTGGGGTCTTCCCTCCCAAATTCCAACCCAGCTTCCCACAGGCCAATGGTCCCCTCTGCTCTGAGCTTCCTTTTCCTCTTTGACAAAATGAGAAGGATGGTGGTAACCATAGCTTCTTGTGGGGGTTCAACAGATAGTGCAGTGGTGCCTGCCCACTGCAGCCCAGTAGTGGGAAGGGCTGCATCACTGTGATGGCTAGAACCCTTAGTTCATGCCCCCTCCTCTGTCCAGTTCTCAGCACCTTTCAAGATGGCCCCTGGCCTTGTGCTCCATTCCAGCCCATGGCCCACGCTAGAGCAGGATCTGCTGCACCACTCCTCTGGGGTCACCTCTTCCCATTTGGGAGCTAAACAGGAGAGCCTGGCCGCCAGCTCACTGACATGGGCATCAGACAGGAATAGACTCTCCAGATCTCCCTCAAGAAGCTTTCAATCTAGGCCAGGAGATTCTGAAGCCAGATACCAACTATCTCAAAACTTGAAGTATCCTATGCTTGCCTACTGGTAGTAGAAATGTGCAATGTTGTGTTTGGAAAAGCAGCTTGACGATGCAGATCAAGATGTTTTCATGTTTATTATCTTTTTAACCCAGAATTCTATTCTGCCACGCATGCCTATAATCCAGAATGCCAGAATTCTATTCTGCATGCCTGTAATCCCAGCAACTCAGGAGGCTCAGGCAGGATCACAATTTTGAGGCCAGCCTCAGCAACTTAAAGAGACTCTGTCTCAAAATAAAAATTAAAAAAGGCTGAGGATGTAGTTCAGTGGTATGGTGCCCTTGGGTTCAATCCCTGGCACCACAAAAAGAAAGAAAAGAGAAAAGAAAAGGAGAGAGGGAGGGAGGGAGGGAGGAAGGAGAAAGAATGTGACCAAAGTCAAATATCATTTGAAGAATGTTTGTGGTGTCAGCTCTGAATAAAGAGATATGTGCATTACTGAAATAACTTATATGCCTATCAGCAGGCTCCTTAATAAATAAATTCCAGTGTGTCTATATAACAGAATACTATGCAAGCGTGAAAAATGGGAAAACATGGTGGCCCATACACCAGAGCGATGACAGCAGCGGGGAGGGAACAATAATGTTAAGTGTGCACTTTGTGTCAAACACTTTTGTTATCTTGGTGTTTCTCAATAATAAGCGTTACCATCTCTGTAATCAAAAAATATAGATATTTTGATATAATATGTATAAGTTCACTGACATGGAAAGATGACCTTGATGTATTATCATGTGAAAAATACAGGTTAAAAACCAGCATGAGTGTTAGGACCACATTCATATGGCATTGCATCTGTGCCAGAGTTGAGAGAGAAGGAAAGAGAACAGTGGACTGCATTTTCCTGATGTGCAGGGATTTAGCAAGGGCTTCAGCCTTGAGCCTGCCCCCACTAGGGACACAGGCCACTGTGTGGCACTTCCCAGGCAGCCCTTGAAGCCATCCAGCAGGGGGTAGCTTGCCATTGCAATCGGATGGTGTATATCCATGCCATGATCATATCTGTGCCGTGATTAAGAACATTATGAAAAAGAAAAAAGAAAAAAAAAAAAGAACATTATGCCATTTCAAAGACCCAAAATGATCTTACGACGCAGAAAAATGGATGGATAATGTACATTTTTGTCAGCTCTACTCAGTATAATAAATGAATCAGGTATTCAGATTTAAAAAGAAATTTATTGCAGCCCTTTGTCCATAACGCTGATGAATTCTGGTTTGCAGCCTGGGCAGGCTGGTCCTGCGGGCACTTCACCTCTCTCCAGGGCTCGCACAGGCCTTGGCTTTCACATCCGGGTAACAGCAAGCACCAAGAACCCTGAACTCTCCTGGGGTTCCTGGGTCCTAATCCCAGCTCTGCCTCTTGTCAACTGTGTGACATTGGTCCCTTAACCTTGGGGAGTCCCAGCTTCCTCATGTGTAAAGTAGGAACAATAACACCTGAGTGGGAGGAACACGAGGATCTGGAGAAACAGGATTTCGAGAAGGCGCTGTGAACAGGATAGGCCCTGGGAAGTGCTCAGTACTGGTCTGGCATTGCCCTCTGGATGAAGCCTGGGGGTGCGGTACGGTGCAAATACTCCTGGAGGGTACACCCCGACAGAATGAGGTGCTTGGGGTTCTGCACTCAGCCAGCACTGCTTCCCTGGGATGGCCCAAGGCTTCCAGAAGGGAGAGAAAGGATGAACTGAAGATGAATTTCAATAAGTTTGTCGTGTGGCCCAGCCCAGACCCTGCTGACCCACACGCAGTCTAAGCCAGAGACGATTCCAAGTCTGGACCAGGGGCCAATTTGGCTGCGCTTCTGGCCTGTGTCGGCAACCGTCTTCCCGGCTATAAGCATTTGTGATCAAACAATTGCTCTGAGCACTGGTTTCCTGGAGCAGCTCACTCACCTTCCAGAACTTCAGCACGCTGCGCCCCCTCCCAAAGAAGGGACCCTCAAAAACAGCTCCACAGCAGATCATGATCTGTCCCTCATCACCCCAGTTTTATTTGCAAAATGGCACACAAGCCCCAGATTCATTGTGTTCCTGGCCTGATTATCCGTTGTTTATTTCAGTATTTTCCAGGAAATTGTTCATTAAGGATGAAAGCACCTGCTTACTGTAAGAGAACATTACACAAAGCCCCTGTCACGGGGGCCTGGGAAGAACGTTAATTAATGAAGTAAAACCGAACAAACATGCTATAAATTAAAGGTCTGAAAAGAAACGTCTGGCATTTAGTGGATCATGAGAAAAGGCTGAAACGAAACATCATATTTTTAAACCACAGTGAAGTTAAAAAAAAAAATTGGAGGAAAAAAATTATAAAAGGTGGCAGAGGTAACGATCTATTTCTGGAGCAACTAAAGCCTGTGCTTCCATTAAGAGAATTATAAATCAATTCTGTTTTGTCTGGGGGCATCTACGCGCGGTGTGTGCTAAATTAAAAAGCTTAACATGTCAGAGTATTTCCTTCGGAGGGTTCCACGGGACGATGCCGACAGAGCCATTTAGGCCTGCAAGAGGCATGGCAGGTGATGCGGAGGACGTTGGGGGGATTGGAGACACGTCCCTAGTCAGGCCGTGCAGGGCACAGGCCATCCTGGGCACCAGCCGGGAATATATAACCCCACCTCAATTAACTGGGAAATCTTCAATTCACTGGAAGGTGCCAAAGCAGGCAGAGAGGTTTTGTTTGTTTGTTTTGCTTTTTTCTTTCCTGAGAAGCAGCTCCCAGGACTGGCTTCCATTCTGATCATTTATTTATTCAGCTTCATTTCCTTCCCCTCATACCCACTCTTGAACAAGGATAAGGCCTTTAGGACTGATGATCCTGAAATCATGCAAAATCCCAATAAATGCCGAGAGATTTGATCCTATTCATCATAATCCACTTACCCAGGCAGGAAAGGAAAAGGGTACAATTGCAAAGGGGTTTTGGTAACAGGCACCAGAACAGAGAAGGTCTTTCCTGCTTAACTGCCAACTCCATGGGAAATTCAGATATTTGGACCTCCCACTCCTCAAGGCAAGATGGAGGCCCAGGCCAGCCCCCTGCCTGACCTCAGCTTCTCTCCCTGGCTCTCTGCTCTTTCCCCAGGTGGACTTGGCCCATGAGGAGCTAACTTTTAGTATATTGAATCACCAATAGGTAGAAAAGGCAGAGCTTGTGCCAAGCCGAAACCATGCTTTCCCAGGGTTCCAATTCTGTGGTGTGCCCACCAATTTCTAAATCTGCTGTAACACACACAGGGACTCTATGGGGTGGGAAGAACGGGAGGCAGGCCAGAAGCTTGCTGAACGCCGGCAGGCAGGCCTCTGACACACATGTTTGGCAGAGCCAAGACAGGGAGAAGGAAAAGAGAAGGGAAGGGAAGGGAAGGGAAGGGGCAGGGAGGAGGCTGGGAGGCTTAGCCCGCCAGGACACTGGGGCTGAAAGTCTGAACTCAAGTGAGCATTGGGGACTGAACTCATATCCCGTGCCTTGAGGGTACTTGCTAAGAAAACTCTGTAAAGCCCATGTTGGATTAGAACTGGACATTGACAGAGTCAATGTTCCATGCACACATTGGCCACTGTGCATCTTATTGAGAACCAGGGCAAAGAAGAACTGAATGGATGGTTCCCAAGAGCCTGTCCGGAGACATGTGCTGGGCTGGTACACAGTCCATCTCACTGGGTCCTCACTGTACCTGTAGGAGGTAGCTATAATGATCTCCATTGGCAGGTGACAAAACAGGAGGCTCACAGTTGGAAGAGCACGACCTAGATGTGAGCTCAGGACTTCTGACTGCTTGTCCATCACTCTGGTCCGCGTAGGTCTCTGCCCTTTGGACTCAGGTGTGCAGGTCTGCGAGCGTGCCTGGGTTGGGCAGGGATGGGGCTCAACTGTATGCACCAGAGCTTCCTACAGACTCACAAAATCTGAGCAGAGCAGTGGAGGGCGCTCTGCTGGTGTGAGAAAGGCTGACTTGGTGTGACCTCCTTGGTGCTTCACTGTCCTGTCAGCCAGGGTCCCTCAGCTGAGCCACAGCACCCATAGAGTGACTGAACTCTATTTTCTCCATTCTCCCCAGGACAGTGCAGCATGAGTACCATCTGTCAGCCCAGGAGAAGAGTCACTTCCCTACACATACAGATGCCGTAGGGCACGAGGGCTGCGCTCTCTCCTGAACCTGGCTGAGAAAGTCCTAATGGTCTCCAAGGTCATTCTGGCTCTGACCTCAGGAGAGGAGCAGGGAAGCCATGAGCCCCCGTGACAGAACTGCACAGAGTCTACTCCAGAGCACAGTCCCAGCATAGATGAGGACACCAGACCTCCGGGACCAGATGATCTTATTTCACAATGTCCTCTGTATTTCCCTCGTGTCCTCTCTAGCCTTGGTGACCTTCCTTCAGTATGCCAGCCTTGCCTCAGTTGTGCTACAAGGAATTAGGGAGAGGAGGGGGCGGGCCTCTAAGGGGGACACACTTGTCACTACCTGTGCTTAGGGCGAGTGGCAGAAGTCACAATAACTGGCAAGAGATCCAAATGGGAAAAGGGATCCCAGGGTTCAATAATCAAGCACATGATCCCCAGTGCCCCCCTCCTGTCAGAGGGTGGGGATTTTCTTTTCTTATAGAAGGGGTCAGTTCCCTTGCAAGGCAAAACAAAGGTTTGCACCCCAGGAGTGAGCAGGGCCCCAAAAATTCTGGGCCCCATCCAGAAATTTCTCTAATACCTTAAAAAGCGAGAGTTGTCCTAGCCTTCCTTAACTTTAAGCTGTGCTCATGGAGCCCCCAAGATGTTGGGAGGCACCCCAGGCAGCTGGGAGGGGACAGCACATTGTGGAATCCTATAGTCACCTCTGTTTGGCTCTCAAGCAACATCTGGCTGAGCAGCAGCCATGGCAACATCTTTGCATCAAATAGGACATATCTAGACAGAACAGGCGCCCGCCAGCCTCTGCATCACTCCACAGAGTGGAGATGAGGATGAAATCGCCCCGGGGGAAGGCAGAGGAGACATTTATTTCAAGCCAATTTCACCCACTGTGGAGCAATCACTAAAGCCAAATGGTAGAGCTGTGCTAGTGTGTCATGGTGTGTGGATGTGGGAAGAGAGTGAGTGAACACAACTGCCGGCCTGGCACAGGTGCCTGCAAGGGGACAGAATCTGCAGATAATGCTATTCATGGCCTCCAAGGATGGTCTGAGCAGAGCACATAACCAAAGACCAGGAAAAACCGCCCAAAGGCTAAGACTCCCAGAACCAGGTCTCTTGTTCTAGTTCTGCCAATAATTAGCTGTGTGATCCTAATTCAGTTGCTGTACTTCTCTGGTCTATTTCTTTTTTCTTTCTTTCTTTTTAAAAATTCTTTTAGTTGTAGATAGACATAATACCTTTATTTGTTTTTATGTGGTGATGAGGATTGAACCCAGTGCCTCACACGTGGTAGGCAGGCACTCTACCACCGAGTTATAGCCCCAGCCCCTCTGGTCTATTTCTTAATAAACAGAAGCTACAAACACTTTTTAAGTGCCTGGTCTCATCTGAGGAGAGAATATGGACTTGAAGGCCCGAGTCTGAGTTTTCCAGCAACCCCTACCAGTCATAGCACCATGAGAACTACTGGGCCTCAGTTTCCCCATTTATAAAAGGAGGTTGACAGGTAGTCCTGCCACTTAAGAGCCAAATTTGGACCCTGGGGAAGGCCCTGGCAGCATTACAGAGTTCTCAGTGACTCACAGCAGCAAGAGCCGATGGGGAGAAGGGTTCCTTCCCAGCGCTCTCATACCTGCCCCCGCGTAGCTGTCCAGAACTGTTTGATAACCAACCAATAACAAGAGTAAAAGAGATGTGCCCAAGGTCACACAGCTGATAACAGACAGAGCTGACCTCAAATCCAGGTCTTTGAACCCCAAATCCAGTGCTCATCCCACTCCAACATGCTACCAAGAAAGGGTAAGGAGGCCTCAGCAGCGCCTCCATGGGGTGGGCAGGGCAGAGGCAGCCTGGGGACAGCTGGATGGTGAGGCCCTGGAGCAGAGGGCATGCTGGAGTCTGGGCACCTCTAACCTACCAGCTCCACGCTCTCCCATCCCTCCAGCCCACTCACACACACTGTCCCCGTGGACACTTCCTCTCCCCACGTGCAGGGAGAAGAGCTGCCAGTGGCGGGCCAGGCTCGCTCCCTGCTACCTCCCTCAGTCGTTCCTGCAGATATTTATTTTCTTCCTCTGATGAGGATGCAGAGGAGGAAACCAAGGCAGAGCAGGGTGTCACAAGCAAGCTTCCAGAGGCTCACTTCAGAGCCTGGGACTCTGCTCTTTGCTCTCAGGTTCTCGGAATCGACTTCCCCAGCCCTCTCTCCTCAGGACTATGGCACTTCTGCAGAGACGACCTCTTACCCTAGTGCACAGCCAACCTAAAAGAACCTGCCACAGATGAGGACCCTGGGGTGGGACCTTGAGGGTGAGGAGTTTGAGGGGCAGAAATGGGGACCAGGAGGGCCTGGGACAGAAGTGGCGAGAGGCAACTCAACTTTTCCTGGGGGCTACAAAGACAAAAATCAAGGCTCCTCCATCAGAGGGCTCTGGTCAGGGGCGGAGGCTCCCACTGAGGGGGCCAGGGAGGACACTCCTGGACAGGACGTCTAGCTCCCCCTCCCAACACACACACACACACTCAGAGCCATGGTACCTACCCTGGCTGCACATTAGAATTACCTAAGGAACATCTTGAACTATTGATGCTATGACCTCACTCCAGGCCTATCAGAACCAAGTTTCTGTGGGTGGATTTGGAGTATCAGTATTTTTTTTAAGCTCTTCAAGTAATCCCAATGAGTAGTCAGGGCTGAGATCCATCCATTAGGAGCATACAGAAGAGAATCTATTGAGAGCTTTCTCCCTCCTCACCCTAGAGCACAGGCACCCCCATCCTTCCCTTCATGCCAATACCCTGGCTCAGCTCTGGAATCATAGGGCTCCCCGTCCCATCAAAGTATCACTGGGGTTGGATGCAGTGGCACATGCTTGTAATCCCAGGAACTCAGGAGGCTGAGGCAGGAGGATCGTGAGTTCAAAGCCAGCCTCAGCAAAAGTGAGGCACTAAGCAATTCAGCGAGACCCTGTCTCTAAATAAAATACAGAATGGGGCTGGGGATGTGGCTCAGTGGTCAAGTGCCCCTGAGTTTAATCCCTGGTAACCCCCTCCAAAAACAGTATCACCAGGTGCCAGAAACAGGGATCTGCTAATTCAATAATGAGGTTACCTGCCACCTCCAAGATGCCATCGAGGCCCATGACAGGGAAGCAAAGGCACTCTATTAGGAATACCTGGCCTCTCCCCAGAGCACCCTGCCTCCCACTGGTACAGGTGCCACAGGCACCTATCTACACCACTTGAGCCCACCCAGAGGCAGGTACATGGGCAAACCTCCAACACCCCCAGGCAGGTGCCTGGCATCCTGTTCATTCTCCTCTCCACCCTGCATCTATTCAGCCATATCACTGGGCCCTGTAATTCGCCAGGTGCAAGGATGCTGCAGTGAACAAAGTCCGGCACAGGAGGCGCTGCAAGTACCACTGGCGGAGCAAGTATGAAGCACGATGGCCTGAGCGTCCCTCGCAGGCACTGAGCCAGCGTCCAGACCCAGGTCCTCTGGCATGGATGGAGAACCCTGAGGAATAATCGCCCACGTTCCTTTATCCCAGCCCAACAGCCGAAAGCTGTGTGGACGGGAGGATACAGCTCACTGAGCAGAGGACAGAGCCTGGAGCCCCGAGGTCCCCACAGGGGCCTCCCTCCTTCTCCCTCTACTAATGAAAACTCTGAGCACAGCAATGAAATTCACCCTAATAAGCACTCATTAGAAATATGCTAATGGGGAGGAAGCTGATCTCATAGGTCCTGAAGTCCCAAAGGGACAAGAGACGAAAAAAATTCAATATTGAGTTTTGTCTCATTTCAAAGCCACTTTCAAAGTGGCCATAAATCTTCTCGGTACCATGACATAACGAGGAGCTGCCAGTTGCTCACTCTGATTTTAATAATTGGCAGTTGCCAGGCACCAACCAGGGGGTACCTGACTTTGAGTCCCTACTATATGAAGAGAGAGGGAAAGGCAAACTGGGCCCAGTGAGTGGGTGCCGCCCCATCCACCTAGGGGGCCTGGGCAGAGCGTGTAGCTGTGAGGGGCTGCAGAATGTGCCAGAATGGCAAATCTCAGGAGCCAGGGGCATGGCTCTGGGACAAGTCCCCTTGAGGTGACCCAGCCTCAGTTTCTATCTGTGAGATGGGGAAGAGCACAGGTCCTTGTTGGGTCCTGGGAGGGCCAAGCTCAGGAGGCTTATGGCTTATAGTTTAGTAGTTAAGAAAACCGCTGGGAGCCAGGCACGGTGGCGCAAGCCTGTAAGCCCAGCACTTAGGGAGGCTGAGATAGGAGAATCGCGAGTTCAAAGCCAGCCTCAGCAACAGCAAGGCGCTAAGCAACTCAGTGAGACCCTGTCTCTACATAAAACAAAAAAAAAATAGGGCTGGGATGTGGCTCAGTGGTGAGTACTCCTTAGTTCAATCCATGGTACCAAAAGAAAAAGAAAAAAGAAAAGCGCTGGGGAGTCAGAGCTGGTCTGAATCAGCTGTGCTCATTACTTGCTGAGTGACTCCACACAAATGACTTAATCTCACAGAGTCTGTCTCCTCACCTACAAATGGAGGTGGCAATTGTATCCATTGTGAAAATCAAATGAGATAATTATACATTATCTCAGGAACATTGTAAGTACTTACCAACTATAGCTGCTGTCATTTACTGGGTACAAAGAAAACAGTAGCTCCTGTTTGTATTGCTGTCTCCCTAGCTCCTTCGCACCCTTCATAGCACCGATGAAAATCCTGGGATGTTGTCTTACATCGTTTTTTAACTTGCTGGGCGATTTTGGGAAATTGATATAACTTCTCTGATTCTTAACTGATTATTCTACAAAGTGAGGATGATAATTCTCACTCTGATCTACCTCTAGGGTGATTATTATTTTTTTTTTTAAAGATTTTTTTTTTTTTTAGTTGTAGATGAACACAATGTCTTTATTTTATTGCTTTGTATGTGGTGCTGAGGATCGAACCCAGGGCCTCACACGTGCGAGGCAAGCACTCTACCACTGAGCTACAATCCCAGCCCCTCTAGGGTGATTATAAAGATCAAAAAGATAATGCAAGCCAGGCAGTGGTGGCCACACGCCTGGGATCCCAGTAGCTCAGGAGGCTGAGGCAGGAGGATCACAAGTTCAAAGCCTCAGCAACTTAGCGAGGACTTAACCAACTCAGTGAGACCCTGTCTCTAAATAAAATATAAAAGGTCTGGGGATGTGGTTCAGTAGTTGAGCATCCTTGTACCAAACAAACAAACAAACAAAGATAATGCAAGTGAAAGTGCTTTGAAATGTATCTGGAATGACTTGTAATACCCTCATTCACCTCTAGCAGGAAGGCTGTTCTAAATGCCATGGTCGCAGCAAGACTTCATAGAAGTGTCACACTTCTCCCAGACAACAGTGTCAACAAACATGTTTTAATTCCTCCTAATGTCTAACTGAAGTCCCTCCTACTCCTACTGTCTTCTTGCTCTGCCCCCAAGAGAGGTAGAGACAAGGCGAAGGTCACCATTTGGATGGAGGAACTCATAGTCTACAACAGTCTGTTTTTAATTTCCATTAAGAGCTAGGCTGATACGTTGTCTCTGTGTGCGTGACTTCTTGGGGTCTGCCACTTGAGCTAACACAGTGCTGTCCACCCAGGTCAACGGGAGGGATCCACTGAAGACACACTTAGATATTGTATCAGTGACAGGCTGTTACCAAGTTTAAATGCTTGCTGTCCATCTCTGTGTTTATCTGTCTGTGACCCCTGAAGTCAGGGACTGGTGTCAGTCCAGGGAGTTAGAAAGCAGGGGGAGCAGAGAACAAAGGAGGATCCTCAGCCCCTGGCCCTGCACTGTATGCAAAGTTGGACTTGCTTGGGGAATATCCCATCCCTCACCCTCTGCCCACTTCCTGTTTGCACCTCCTACGAGTCTCCATAATGCTCCTTCCTGAACACTTGGTTCCACTCCTAGAGCCATTTTTTCCAAGCAGGCATGGTGTGAACAGGGAGGCCTGACCTGTCCCTGGATTGTACCTGGAGTCCCTTCAGCCTCCATTGAGACCCAAAGATGAACCTTAGACATCTCCTATGTTCTAAAGCCCGCCCCTGCCTCCCATGGAGGCCGGGTCCTTACCAATATGGCTTCTGCCCTTCTCCCTGTTCCTGAATTCTCACTAATACTCCTCTCCAACCAGCACTTTCCATGGTGACCCAGCCCAGTGTCCTTGCCGGGCTCTTCCCAAGGACTGGAAACTGTGGCCTTCACCCAATAATTCACTCCACACAAGAGCACCTGCTAGGTGCCAGATAGGAGGCAAGGCCCTGCATACAGAAGGTGTCAGATCACAGTTTGTATGGGAGAGAGAATAGCATGTGGCCAGGAAGTCACAGCATCTGTGAGAAGACCAGACTCCACGGCCATGAGCAAGGGAGCAGGCACTGGCTAGAGAAGGGACCTATGTCTGAGACCCAAGGGAGGCAGGAGTGCTGGGCAGGTAGAGCAGGCCCACTCTGAGCAGAAGCCCTGGAGGGGAGAAAGAGAGGGTGCATTTGAGGAAGTAAGAGTGGCCCACACTGGCTGGGGCAGAGTTTGAGGCAGCTAGTGGTGCTTGCTAAGCATAGAGTGGTCAGCCCCCAATAGGACACAGCGTGCTTCATGAGCCAGGACTGTATACTCCGAGAAATGGGCAGCTACTGAAGGGTCATAAGTAAGAGATCTATTTAAACTCAGTTATGTTTTCAAAAAATCATTTTCTGGCTGAGCACGGTGACGCACACTTGTAGTCCCAGTGGCTCAGGAGGCTGAGGCAGGAGGATTACAAGTTCAAAGTCAGCCTCAGCAACAGGGAGGCACTAAACAACTCAGTGAGACCCTGTCTCTAATTAAAATATAAAATAGGGCTGGGTATGTGGCTTTGTGATTGAGTGCCCCTGAGTTCAATCCCTGGTACAAGAAAAAGAAAAAAAAAAATCATTTTCTGATTAAAATAATTAAGTAGACAAAAGTGAAGAATGTTCACCAATGAAATAATTTTGTTAATGCTGGGCTTTCATGGAGTATGTGGTGGATTAAAAATACTGGCAGCTGGGCACAGAGGCACACGCCTATAACTCCAGCACTTTGGGAGGCTGAGACAGGAGGATCACAAGCTCAAAGCCAGCCTCAGCAATGGCAAGGCGCTAAGCAACTCAGTGAGACCCTGTCTCTACATAAAACACAAAATAGAGCTGGGGATGTAGCTCAGTGGTTGAGTGCCCCTGAGTTCAATTCCCGGTACCAAAAAAAAAAAATACTGGCGAAAATTGTGCCTGTACTGCCCATGTATTAATTTTTTTCATGTCAGGATTCCCCGAACAATACAGTATAACTATTTTCAAAGCATCTACATCATATTGAGTATTTTGGTAACAAAGGGATGATTCAAAGTGTAAGAGAGGATAGGCACAGGTTACATGCAAATACCCTGCCATGTCATAAAAGGACTTGGGCATCCACAGACTCTGGTGTCTGTGGAAGTGATGGGATCAATCCCCCTTGGAAACCAAGGGACGACTCTAGAATTAATCTTGTTTTTCTAAAGCAAACAATTTCCTATAAACGTGTGTGTGAAGGAGAGTCTTGCATGGCTGTAGTTATGTGATATGGAAGGATGTTGGCAGGGATTCCTGGAGTGGGTCGGGGGAAGGAGGGAAGCAGGAGGAAAGCAAGCTATGGAAAAGCTTTGAAAAGACCGACCTAGGGACTGCTGTTGCGGCTCAGTGGTAGAGCACTTGCCCAGCATGTATGAGGCACTGGGTTCAATCCTCAGCACCACATAAAAATAAAGAAAGTTGCCAGGTGTGGTGGCACATGCCTGTAATCCCAATGGCTGAGGCAGGAGGATCGCGAGTTCAAAGCCAACCTCAGCAAAAGCAAGGTGCTAAGCAACTCAGTGAGACCCTGTCTCTAAATAAAATACAAAATAGGGCTGGGGATGTGGCTCAGTGGTCAAGCACCCCTGAGTTTAATCCCTGATACACAAATAAATAAATAATAAAGTTATTGCGTCCATTTACAACTAAAACAAAAAAAAACTTTAAAAGATTGACTTGAAAACCAAGTACACTATGATCCCATTTGTGTGAAACTATTTACACGGAAAACTTCAGGTCTCAGCTTATCTGCCCCAAGTCACCCCCCACTTCAAGGCCTCAGTACCCAGAGTGGGAAGGAGATTCTGAGAAGACCAGAGGAGAGCAGATGCCCAGCAAGGGATGGAGTCTAGGGTCTGTGCGGACAAGAGCAGCCCCTTCCTCCTCCCTTGCCCAGCCTTTGCCAGCCCCTCATCCTCCTTTCCCACACAGCCACTCTGGAGCTCCACTGACCGGGCTCAGCAGTAGCATTTTTCTGGAAATGTTCCCAAACCCTGCTGGTTATAACACCAGATGGGCTTCATTCCCGACTCTGCCTTATATGACCTTGACAATCACTTGATCTCTGATCCTCTGCTTCCCACCTGAAAAATGGGGATATTAGCAGAACCTACTTCAAGGAGTGGTTGTGAGGCTCGAGTCAGTGTCTGCAAGCCCAGCCTGGGGAAGAGTCGATCCTACTTATCATCGTGGTTAGTGGTGGTTGGTGTCCAATGATCTCTTCAGGCGAGGCCCGGCTTCCCGCTCCTGCCCCCGACCACTGCGAGCCACCTCCTGAGCTGATCAGACCCCTCTCTTCACCCACCTCATCAGCAGCACTCCGAATGCAGCCCACTGGGGCTCAGGCAAGCCCACTGAGTGGGAAGCTGTCACACAATTACAAAGGTTAATGGCAGGATTCAACAAGAGGGGGGGACCCAGCCCACTCCTAAACACAACCGATTAAGAAGCAAGCATAATTTGGTAATGAAGCCACTGATAGAAACACACCGTCCTACTTAGCAGTTTGGGAGCCCATGGGGGAGGGTGGCCCAAGACACTCATTGGTGGCCTCAGTAAGACTTCCCGGCCTCAGCAGGCCTCACCCAGCACTGTAATCTTCAGAAGCAGGAGTGGCCTTGGGCCTAAAGGAAGGCCCATCCTGCTGTTCCCTGGAAGGCCTGCCTGCAGAGCCCCTGAGAAGTCAATTAACAGCATCTGGCTAATTAAAGCGAGATGTTACACTTCACTCCTTGACTCAGTCAAAGCTGTGGGGGAGCCTGGGAGAAGCAGCCCCCCTGCGTCCCAGCGGCTCCCTCTTTCATGTGGCTCTGGGGAGACAAAGCTCCTCTGATCCCTTTGCAAGCTGTGGTCCCACCAGCCCCGGAGCAGGGGGCCGGGCCACCCTGGGGAGGACAGCAGTTCAAAGCCAGCCTGGCAGGCATGGTGGAGTCCACTTGGGATCAGGAATAATTAGGGCATTCCAGACCCTAAGAATCAATAACATAATTAACAAATATTGTGCTATTCCTCAGAATCTTGCTACGAATTATGCTGTCTTTGATCATACAATGTTCCCTGACTGTTAATGACATGTCATGTTAATTACCAGAGAAAGGCAACTACGCAGGATGAAGACTTCCTTGGAGAATGATTAATATTCTTTGAGGACTCACAGAGCCTGTGAGGGAGTCCCCCAGTAGTGATGACACAAGCTGCATAAGCCCACCTTCCCTGTCCATGGGACAGAGTGAAGATGGGAATGTGGGGCAGGGAGCCGTGGTCCTGGATCAGGACACTGGCTTCAGGAACTGTTCTGTCACCAACAGTCACTCTCCCTCCCTGGGGCTGGGTTTCTAGTTCCCCACCAGTCACCATCTCTCTTTCTAAGTCAATGCCCCTAAATTCTAAAGTGATGGGAGAAATCCCATCCTCAAGGCCTTCTGGGGGGTCCTCAGTTTCCCTTCCTGCTCCTTCAGGTTCCTTACTTCCTACAGTAAACACCTCTCTGAGGGAGAACAGATCGCTCACTCTGATTGACCTGTTTCCAATAGACAAGAGATTCCGCTAGCTGTGGGTCAGTCGTTCCCAGTTCAGGGAGCCCCACTTCCCACTTCTCCTTGGGAGCCAGGAGCTCCCAGCTCCCCTTGCAGCAGGCCAGAGGGCAGGCTGTGGGGGACAAGCTGAAGTCAGCCAGCCACCTCCCGACCTGGTACTGCCCACATGCCCAGCAGTGCCTGGTTCAGAGAGAACAGCAATCACATGAGGACATGAGGGCACAGCAGCTTGCCACGGGGTGGGTTGAGGAAGGTACCAGAAGCTGCTGCACAGCCCCTCCTCCCAGCCTGGGCAGCCCCTATCTGCTTCTTGGATTGGTGTCTCAGGGGTCTCAGCCCCACAGCATGACCTCTTCATCTGTTTCTCTTATGTCCAGCTCAGCCTGGGCACTGCCAGGTCCCCAGGACACACAGGCCTGTCTCCAGAGATGGTGGGAATATCTGCTGGGGAGGGAAAGGAAGAGGGCTCCTGTTTTCCAGAGACAAAGAGGAAGAGTGAGAGCAAGTCCATGAAGGAGCAGGGCATGGCGCCTGGACTCCTCCCCCACAGCCCTCCTCCCGCTCATTCAGGACTTTTCTGGGCAAGTCACCTCCCAGCATCACCTTCCAAGGAGGAAAAAAGAGAAATTACTCTGCAGCTTGGCTCCCCAGGGAGCATCTGGCCACATACTGCCACCCGGCACAGGGGCAGGCAGTCTTATGACCACTGACTGTCCCAAGGGCCGTGTGCATCCATAAGGCCACAATGAGAGGGCAGCAGTGGGTGCCCTCATGCCAGGGACGTGCCCTCAGCCTGCCTTCTCCTGTCGAGGGAGGGGAGATTTCCAGAGGCCTGGAGATTCTCTTTGTGATGATGTCACACACACCCCTGCTGGGCTGGGGAAGGTGAGACCTGTCCTGCCCACAGGTGAGCCTGATGGGCAGGGCATGGGCCCACTGTCCAGGGCATGGGCCCCCCCAGGTGGGAGACGCAGGCCTCACAGGAGGCTGTCTCCACTGAAGCCCCACCTGTTCACAGGCAGCCCTCCTGGTGCCCTGCCCACCCACCCATCCTCTCTTGCCCACCTGCCAGGACTCCTGCTCTGACCCTCCAGCCCCTCTCCTGCCTCCTCAGTCCTCCCAGGACCACATCAGACCCTCCTTTCACCCTGGCTCCTTCCTGCTTCCCACCCAGGCTCTAAACTTGCAAAGGGCCTTGTTCATGTGGCTTCTCCATTCCCCAGCACTGACAACTCACCAGAGCCAACAGGTGACTGACAGATGCTCCTAAGTGGATAGGCTGATGGTGAGCATGAGGCAGGGTCTCCTTGGTGTACCCAACACTCAGGAAAGAAAGCAATTGAGACTCATGATGGAACCTGAAGAAGCACTTCCTGCCCCCTTGGCCATCATACTGGACACCAGGTGCTCCCAGGCAGAAAGGAGCCACTTCTTCCCTAGAGCATAGGAAGTGCTGGGTCCGGGGCTTTAGAACCAGGAGTGTGAACTGAGCTCTGGTTCAGTTTGCCCACCATGTGCCCTGGGCACTCTGCAGCTTCTCTCGAGGCCTCAGTCACCTCACCTGACAGGTGAGGGTCACATGGGCTTGTGTATACGAAGCACCTGGTCCACAGAGGTACTTTCTAAATGCCAGCTCCTCTCGTCATTGCACTTGCTGCCTCTGGGTTGCAGTCGGGGCCTGGATGATGGTACTGACAGCTCCTGAGGATGGTCACCAGCTGCTGGCCAGCTCCCCACCAGCTCCCTAAGACCAACTTCTCCAGAGAAAAAAGCCCTGGCTCTGACACTCAGCAATGAGCAGCTTTGCATACGACAGGAAGTGCCAGCAGGCGTGGCTGGAGTAAATGACAGCGTCACCCTTGCTCCCCGCAACAACATCATAACTGTCAGAGCAATTTTCCACATCAGTAGTTTAACACCTGAACTGTGGCCGCGCTCCCCCTCCCTCTCCACGCTCATGTCCCCTCTCTCCATCTGGCTGTGCTGATGTCTCCCCACTGTGAGCCATCTCTCACGGGATTGGTGGCGAAAGGTACTTGCCCCCAGAGCCATGGGGCTGCAGAATTAACACACTGGCTGAAGAGAAGACAGGGAAGAAAAAACCCACAGCTTCCACTATCTGACCCAGCATCTGTCAACATCTAGGTTATAAATGATCCAGAGATTTAACAGTGATTCCAGTGTCAGGCTGCCTCCAACTTCCTGTCATAAAGATGCGTTATTAATTTTTATTTATTCGGGTTTGTATTTATTCTCCTAGAACACAAAGCAAAGTTCTAGAGAAATGTGCCAGATATAGGCACCTCCAAAATATGTGTTGGAAATCTGCCTGAGGAAGACACACATGCAGGTGACAGTCAAAATCACGGGGCACAGGAACCTACCAAGCCTCCTCCGTTGGGCCAGGAAGAGGCCCTTCAAGTTGATGAATCTTCCAGGCTACTCCAGCGGGAACTCCCTGTCACTGTCTTTCCCCAGGGAACCATTGAGCTCTGACAGCCCACATGATCCCCTCCAGGGGAAACCGACTGCCCAATTGCAATCAGAGGATGCCACCCTAGAGGGATCATCCTGATGATCTCGGCAAAATCTTCAGTTGACAGAAGTGGCAACTGAAGCTGCCCAAGTTGACCCTGTGACTTGCCGGGGCCTGAATGAGACCCTGACTACCCTCTCAGTGCCCACTGCTTTGGCTGTCACCAGAGCCAGGGTCTCAGGTTGCCACACTGTGCAGTCATCAGGTGGGTGGGGAGGCAGGACAAGGAACAGCCCCCAGACCCGAGCCTCTGCCTCAGGTGGGGCAGATTCTAACACACCAGGCTTGTGAGCTTGGGAAGAAAATACCCCCAAACTCAGCATGTGATATGGACAGAGGTTAAGAGGTCAAGGGGTCAAGGATCAGGGTCACTCCCTTGCTGATTTTCCCCAGTCTCAGGGCCACTCCCAAACATAATTCAGGCTGGGCTTTGTCCATGGACTCCACTAGGTTTCCACCAGCCGCCTCCATCTCCCACACAAATGTCTAACAAAAACCTCAAATTTAAAATGCGCCAAACCTGATCACCCCAAAGCTCTTGCAACCTCCCTGCTTCGGTGGCTACCAAGTTCTTAGTGATCTTTGATTCCCTCTCCCTCCCTCATTCTCCCTCTCTCCCTCCCCCTCCCTCCC
>PVHX01026222.1:0-21129 GCA_004024805.1 Geosciurus inauris
TCTCCATACTGCTTTCCAGATTGGTTGCACCAATTTGCAATCCCACCAGCAATGTTTAAGTGTACCTTTTTCTCCACATCCTCGCCAGCACTTATTGTTGCTGGTATTTTGGATAGCTGCCATTCTGACTGGGGTGAGATGAAATCTGAGGGTAGTTTTGATTTGCATTTCTCTAGTGGCTAGAGACGTTGAACATTTCTTCATATATATGTTTATTGCCAATCTCCCTGTTTCTTATGAAAGATTTCTTAACTAGCAGATCTGGCTCTCTTTCCACTTAACTGGCACAAAGGTAAGCTTGAGCCTCACTTATAAAAAGTGTCCAAGATACAAATGATTTTTCTTTTAAATCAAGCCCTGGAGACCACAACACACCACCTGGTATGCATATGGGGTATAACTATGCACACTAATACACACCTGGCTATCAGAGGTCTGATATGCCCCTCATATAAACCAGGCTACTTAGGAGTTCGTGTGCCAGCCACTCTGATTCACAGCGTGGTTGGCTGTTTCCTCTCATCCCTGTTCTGATCTCACAGACAACAATCCATAGTGAAATCCATTGATTTAACAGGGTGTCAGTGACAGTTCTGGTTTCCATGTTGATATTCATGTACTTACTGGATTTGGAATAATGTGCTATAGATAAAAGAGATTGAGTCACAAGGAGCAGAACCTAAAGGCCTAGTGGAGTAAAAGAATGAATAAAAAATAATGACTATCTATCCTAGCTATCTAAATCCAGCCAATGTGCTATTTAAAAATCCCGTCCTTAAAGGTAAAGGCAATGTTCTACTTAACGTTTTCTTAATAAATGATAGAGCTAGTAATTTAAATGAAAAATTTCTATTAATTTTTAAATCCCTTGCAATTCATTAAAGGGGAAGGAGGCATCCATATATTTTTTTAATATATATCTCTTATTAAGACACTCCAGTACAAATAACTGACTGAATTGTGTCTTAGTCAATAGCATTTTACTATTTTTAAAATTTTTTGTGTGTCCACACAGAGAGCAGTTGGACTGCCCCAAAAGAAATCAAGATACAAAACTTTTCCATTCCTCAGAACTAATAGATATTTTCTCTAGATACATGGATAAGACTCTCACAACCAAATCATCCAAAATTAACTAGATATATTAGTTCATAAAGGAGAACACTACATATAAAATTATACATTTTCATTCTCTTCTGCTGATGGTTTCAGATTTAGTCTTTGTACATCTAAAGAAAACAAGGGAGCCTAGCAACATTTTGAAAATGCTTTTCATATCTTAGTGCACTGATTAAAATGACAGGCCAGTATTCAAATGCCAGCTCTACCAGTAACTATTGTGCAACTCTCTGTCAGTTTAACTCCTTGTGCCTCAGTGCCCCAGCCTATGAAATGGGCATCATTCCAGTGTATATACACCATGAGATTACCATGAGAATGGAATAAGATCAGGTTTCTAAAGTAATCAGTGTGTAAATAATCCCTTATTAAAATCTTATATCATTATTAACGGCCAGTGGTTTTGTTTCATTGCTTATCTTAGCCATGGTATGCCTCCTGAGCAGAGATTCTCAGCTGGGGGTAACCTTACTCCTGAGCCCCAGGGGACATTTGGCAATATCTGCAACATTTTAGGTTGTCACAAGTGGAGGAGGGGTGTTACCGGTATCTAAAGAGTAGAATTCAGAGATGCTGAAAACATCCCATAATGCCCAGGCAGCCTCCACAACAAAGACTTAATACAACCCCAAATGTCAATAGTGCAAGGTTGAGAAGCACAGCTCTAGGAGTTAGTGGGCCTCTTTGTTACTGAATGGGTGTTGTGTAAGTGTGTGACTTTGCGCTATGTTTTCTACTCTACTCTCCATTCTTTCCGCCCCTTGTCCTGGTCTATGAGCTTTTTTTCGGTGTGTGGGGGAGGGCAAGTTCTGGGTCGCCTGTCTTATAGTCATGCCTGCAGCATTCAGCCCAAGACCTACCCAGAGAAGCACTCATGTATGTTTGTTGAAAAGTGTTTTAAAACTGCCTTTCAAAACTGTACGGTAAAAGGCTAAATCTACATGGAGGATGATGCACGGTGATGATACA
The DNA here is from genome assembly GCA_004024805.1 of Geosciurus inauris. NCBI lineage: Eukaryota > Metazoa > Chordata > Mammalia > Rodentia > Sciuridae > Geosciurus > Geosciurus inauris. Next base: position 2,089 of record PVHX01026222.1, read on the forward strand.
CACTCTGGACCAACATTCAGAACATACATCCTGACAAGGTGCAAGCGTGTTTGTGGTACAGAAGTCAGGACACATATTTTGGAATTAGACAGACCTCAGTTTGAGAAATGCCCTGAATTTACCACTTAGCCTGTGTCTTTCAAAAATTATATCAACACTGATAATAATGCATTTATTCTGGGATGCTGTGAAGGATTCATAAGAGAGTGTGAAGCTTGTAGTTGAAACAATAGTTCCAGCAACTAGGACATGCCACAAATGTGCACAGGTTCCTATCCCTGTACTCTCCTCTCCAGCCACAGTCCTCTCTGTGAAGTGGAATGATGAAAGTTTACATAAAACTGTGATGTGCTCAGCAGAATTTGATAAATGTTGATTATTATTATTACAACCTCTTCATCTCAGTGGCAAAGAACTCAGGAAAATAAATAGTTCTCTCCTTTGTCCTTTTCACTACTCCATCTTCTTCATTCATTGTTCCCAAGAGTAGTAGGAAGAAACAAAACAAAACAAGAAAGCCAAAGAGAGGCATTTTAAAATATTTTTCTCATAGTCCAAAGCAATGAAATGAAGTGAAAGCTTTACTTCAAAAGAAGACTTGGACACCCTTATTTTTGTCACCCTGTTGGTGGAAAAAGGCATTAATAGCCTTTTCTTGTTTTTCTGGGCCAGGTTTCAAAATATTGAATTATTTCAGAAATATCTTTTTCCTCTTCATGTGACAAGGAAAATGAAATCGTGATGATTACTGTCACTGCCTACTCCTGTACCTTTTAAAAAATTTGTAGATGAAGCTGCTTAAACATTGAAAAGTGATATATGTCAAACATACAGTGGGGGGATGGAGTTTTGGATTCCATAGTTGCACATATAGGACATAAGAATATTGTGTGTGTGTGTTTGTGTGTGTGTGTGTACGAGAGAAAAAGAGAGAGAGATGTTAGGGTCAGAGATACAACTTAAAAGGCAACTTTGTTGGCTCACTTGCCCCTAGCTTAGAGTGGACTCTGATCTGGATTGAGTTCTGTGTCCAAATCTGAGGAAAACACTGAGTAAGAAGAATGGGAGATTGTTTTTATTTCTGCAGAAGACTGGAGTTGGAGTTCATCACTGTTTCCAGCGAATATTTACATACTGTTAGTGGGAATAACAAGTAGCATACCCACTACAGAAATCAGTATGGAGATTCCTCAAAAAACTGAAAATGAAACTACAACATGATGCATCTCTACCACTCTTAGGTAGCTATTTAAAAGAATTAAAGATAGAGTACTTTAAAGACACAGGAATTTCCATGTTTATAGCAGCACATTCACAATAGATAAGTTATGGAACCAATCTAAAGATGTCTATCAACAGATAAATGCATAAAGAAAAAGAAGTATATTTATACAATAGAGTTTCATTTAGCTGTAAAAAGAATGTATTATGTCATTTGTAGGAAAATTGATGAAACTGGAGAATATTACACGAAATGAAATAAGCCATCCTTAAACAAGTGTATGTTTTTCCTCATATATGGATACAAGAGATGGGAAAAAAGGAAGCATTTCAAGAAAATAGAAGGGAGACCATTAGGGTAAAGGAAGAAGATCAAAGAGAGGGAGTAGGAGAGGGCAAGTGGAGGTACCGGAGAGTGAAATTGATCAAATCATATTATGTGCATGTACAAATATGCCACAATGAAACACACTAATCTGTATAATTAATATGCACCAATAAAAATTTTAAAAAGAAAACAATTTCTTTTCTTTTGGAGCTTACACAGAACAAATAAGTTTTAAAAGTAAATAACATTAACAAATTAAATAAGTATAAAATTAGTCAGCTTCACATCACCATGATAAAATTCCTGAGATAATCAACTTAAAAGGAAGAAAGGTTTGTTTTGGATCATGAATTCAAAGGTTTTAGTCTATGGTCACTTGGCCCTCTTGCTTTGGGCCAGAGGCAGCACAGTGTCTAATGGCAGGAGCACATGATGGAGGAAATTGCTTACTTTATGTTGGCCAGAAAACAAAGAGGGGAAGAGGAGGAGGCAGGGATTCAAAATTCCCTTTAAGGGCATGCCCCCAAGGGCCAAACTTTCTTCTAGTAGGCTCCACCTATTAAAGCTTCACCACCTCTCAATAGAACCATAGGCTGGGGACTATCCTTTAATACAAAAGAATCCAAACCATAGCAAGTATAGTAAAAGGTGATAAATACCATGAATGAAACTCTGAGTAGGGGAAAGGATAGCAGAAGAACCTAAGATGATTTTATAATTTTATTTAGGTTGTCAAAATAGGCATTATTAAAATTGTGACATTTATACAAAGTCTTAAAGGAAATGAAGGTCAGCCATCAACATTTAGGGAAGAGTGATCCAAGAAACGCAATTCATGCAAAGACCTTGGGGTGGATTTGTTGCAAAATGACAAGGAGGCCTTTGTGGCTGGAGCAGAGTGAGCATGGGGACATGGCAAGGAAAGCAGCGTAATAAGGACCTTGGTTTTTACTGAGGTGATAGCCTTAAGAGGGTATTGAGGAAAAGAGCAACATGATCAAGTTTTCATTTTAATGAGATCACTTCAGTTGCTGAATTGAGGATTCCCTGAGGTTGGGGAAAAAGATGGAATAGAAATTCTAGTTAGGAGGCCATTGCAATTATCCAAGCCACAGGTGAAGGTAACTTGGACCAAAATGCACATGCTCTTTGACATGTAATAGGGTTATATCCTGATAAACACATTATCAGTTGAAATTATCAGTTTAATATACTTAACCTACCAAACATCAAGCTTAGCAACACAGCACACATTGAGAGCATGGATTGTTTCCCCTTTGTGGTTACATGGCTGAATGGGAGCTGCAGCTTGCTGCTGCTGCCACAAAGCATTGCAAACAAGCATCCCAAGTCTGGGAAAAAATCAACATTCAATATTCCAAGCACAATTTTTATTGGATGTGTATTATTTTTGCACCATCATAAAGCAAAAATATCTAAATTGAACCATAACAAGTAAGGGATCATCTGTAATATATTAGTAGCGGTTGTAAGAAATGGTTAGATTCTGAAAATACTTTGGAGATGTATCAAAGAGCCATAAGAGAAAGGGAAGATATGAGAAATACTGTAGGCCAAACATGTTTGGAGGTGAGGGCGGAAATCAGAAATTGAGGTTGGCTATATTAATGTGTTGGAGACACTGTTTAGGTCTGTTGAGAGTCTGAAGGAGCATTCTAGAGTTTAGGGAAGTGGCATGGGTGAGATCTACTTTAACATCTCTCTTTGACCAACAGACAGCATCCTGAGGCTCAGTTCTAGGATCATCCTTGCTATGATGTCTTCTCTGAGTGCTTCTTCCCACTGAGTTAAGTCTGAGGTAAGTAGCACTCCTCTGTGGCTTTCAAAGAACTTACTTTTTTATGTTATAAAGACAGAACAGTAATAGTTTAACCAATCTGTTGTGGATTGCATTGTGTCCCCTCCCAAAATTCATGTTGAAGTCCTAATCCCTCATACTTGAGAATGAGACTTTAATTGGAAATAGGGTCGTTACAAATGTGTTTAGTTAAATGAGGTCATTAGAGTGGGTCCTGATTCAATATGACTGTGTCCTTAGATGAAAGCAGAGATCAAGATGATGCATCTTCAAGCCAAGGGAAACAAAAGATTGTGAATAAGCTACTGGAAGCTAGGAGAAAGGCCTGGAACAGGTTCTTCCTCCTCATAGTCATTGGAAGGAACCAACCTTGCCAACATTTGGATCTTGGATTTACAGCCTCTAGAACTGTGATAGAAAATATTTCTGTTGTTTGAACCATTCCAGTTTGTATTCCTAGAAGACAAATACAGGGTCAGATGATTCAAGATGAAAGTAGCATCCTGAACTAAAAAGGAATAGGGACATGGAGCTTCCAGGGGGTGATTGTGACTTAAGTTATATATGGGGGTGGTGAGAAGAATGAATGTATGGTGAGTAAATGTCTTGTTATGTACATAAAAATGTCTCTTGGTAATAAAAATTTTCTAAGGCAGTCTTTAAAATAGGTGCTAGTATTTCTGGGTGTGGTACCAACCTTCAGTTTCTTCTGTACAGCCTGAGTTAATCTTCACTGGTTGGTAAAATTCCAGGAGGAGGATTCATGACAAATGAATTCCTTTTGGAGGATCCACCCTTAGGCAATTAGGGGAACTCAGAGAACACTTCTACTTATGCTGTAGTTTGCACAAGTATGCCTCAAAGTTCCATGTGTTAAAGGCTTGATCCCAGGATGGCAGTTGGGGAGGTAAGGCCTAGTAGGAAGTTGTTAGGTCATTCGGCATGTGCCCTGAAGGGGACAGTGGGACCCCAGTCTCTTCCTATCACTCTTTCCTGCTTCCTTACTCATGATTTTAGTGGGTCCCTCCCCACATTCTCCTACCATGATGTGCTGCCTCACCAGAGAAGTGAAGCAGCCACTTAATCTTGAATTGAAACCTCCAAAACCATGAGCCAAAATAACTCTTTTCTCTTGAGAAGTTAATTGTTTCAAGTATTTTGTTATAGTGGTGGAAAGTTGAATAATACATCTTGTATCTGCTGTTGCCCAAGTCTTCTAGACAGTTCAAGGTACATGGCATACCAAAGCATCATATTTTGTTCTGGCCTTTCTGAACTCCTTCACATTTCTGAGTGTTTTTCCTTATACATAGTAGGTGCTTATTAAGAGGTTTTAGAATAAATAAGTATATATAATAGTTTGCATTCAATGAATATAATAATGTTTTATTTGGAAACAAAGGAAAGACTCCCCGTCCTAATGGGCTCCATATTTTGATTGGTGGAGAACAGAGAGAATAAAACAACAAAGATAGGGTAAGAAGAAGTGAGTTTGAGCTTAGTAGAAGTCATATTAATGGCTGAAACAGACCATGATTTCCTTATCTCAAGAAAAAAAAATTGAGTCTCATAGCATTGTCATTCAATGATGATAAAAGTGATTATAACAGTATCATTAGTAATATGGAAATTTCTTTGAAGTCCAGTGAAAACAACAAGGAATTGTTCTGGCTGTTGATTTCCTTAAGAACAACTTCATGAGGAAGATCAAATCTATGAAAAACTTAGTCATGAAAGTAAACTTGATTGTGATCACCACTGAACCCTAAAGGGGTGCCATAATTTGTATCAGAAGGAAATTAAATTTCTTTACTGTTGTAAATTTGCCTAGAAAAGATGAGAGAGAGAAAGACAGAAGAGAAAAAATTTAAAGGTCTTATAAATTCTTCACTGCTAGATATAAAGTGGAGAATTATTTACTAAAAAGAACATACTCGTGACACTCTAAGACAGTATGTGCTAAGATGGATTCAGTGACAGGGAAGGAGTTGGAGTTGTAAATACTGTTTGTGGGATCCTGTCTGGGTTGACAATGAAAGGAGGAAGGGACAAATAAGTAAAGGAACTTGGCAAGGTAAGAATCTTGGGGTAAGCCAGGGCTCAGTAATCACCACAGTAGAAAGATGGTATTTAGGTAAAGAAGAAATAAGATATTCCTGATACTTAGGTTACCAAGGAACATTTCGTTGTTTCCATTTGATTTTCCTCTGATAAGCAAAACATGTAAAAGTTAAGGTCTATATTATCAATAAGTAGAAAATGAATGACTCATCACTCTCCTACCCTCAACCTCTAAGAGATAAGCATCACATTGATGCATATTTTAGCAACAATTATTTTTATACATATATTTCTGTATGTTGCTAGGTTTATTTTTTTAGGACTTTAAATGCAGTAAGGATTGGTACTCAATTTTGAGTTGTTAATATTACTCCAAAATTTAGTAGAATCTTTTGTACATGCCTGAGTGATTGCTCTGTTTGGAAATAAAGAAACCCCTCCCCATCATTAGACCATGATTTTCTAATTTCAGGGGAAAAATGACAATTCAAAAAATATATCAAAGGAGACAGTCTTTCAGTTGATATCTGTCCCTCACTTAGGATCATGAAAGAGGGACAATACTGTGATCAAAAGAAAATATGCAATATCCGGGAAAGACTGTAAACAGTATGACAAAATTTCTAGTAGAAATCTAAGTAAATCCTTTATAAGATGAGCACATGGCTATCAAAACCATCTTTCCTGACTTCTTCTCTTTAAAGCAAGATTTCTCAATCTTGGCACTATTGAAATTTGGGACCAGATGATTCTTTTTTTTTTTTTTTTTTGGAGGCTATCCTGTGCATTTGAGGATGTTTTGAAAAATTCCCTGGTCTTGATTCATGAAATGCCAATAGCATTCCCCATCAGGTTGTGGCAACCAAAAATTCCTTCAGACATTAGCAATTGTTCTACCAGGACAATCAAGACTTTCTCCTTAGCAATAGGATGTGAGAGAAGAGGACACTCTAGCAGTACACTGAGGTCTCCTCTACATTGGCATTGACCTCTGTGGAGAGGATAGGCAGAAATCAGGAGGAAGTCATGTGCTTTTTGGTGTCTTGTTAGCTCTGTTAAGCTGCTGCTCGATGCTGTCTTCCTCTCCTCGTCTACTCCCCGCAATCTCTTTCTCTCTTTACTAACCCTTCCATGGGGCCTATTCTTTGAAATGAATGGGGAATTTTAAAATGTCCTAATCTATTGGTAGATGTGAGCAATGTCTGCTAATGCTACATTTACTGAATGTTGTTAGCAAAGTTGAATTTAGTGACACTGAAGGTTTTTCAGAGTGTAATGTATGGAGCATGCCTCAAGCACTCAGGGAATCCCAGGCAGGCAGAAGATTCATAAAATCTCCTGGGAGATACTTTTGTGGGGGTCTTGGAAGCCCAGATCTGGTCCTTGGAAATCAAGATTAAGACTTTCACAGAAAAGAGGGCAAATCTATATTATTCTGCCTTGTTTGGAGATGGATCAGAGGTGTCTTCTCATAGTCAGATTCACTTGTGTATTGTATAATAATCATCTGCTGAATGAAGAAAAATGGGTTAAAGCCAAACCCACGTTCCAACTTGAGTTGCAGGGTTGGTATGTGAAGGATCCTAAAGAGTGCTGAGTCATACCACTTTAACTTTTAGGCCTACTTTATGGGGAAGCTGACTTACGCCACAAATATTCAATCTTTTTTTCATAACCTCTTTTCAACTAAAAATCTGTTGTTGAAGCACAATACGTAAACAAATAAAGAAGGAGTTGTTCTGGTTGGAACTGCAGGGAGGGAGGGAGGCTCACCTCAGCTGGGGCATGCATGGCTTGCCTGGTTTTACAACCAACCCTGCTCTGCTCCACCCAGAGGGGCACATGAGGTAGTTGAAATAAACCCAGACCAGAGCTCTAAAAAAAGTGTTGTTACTTTATACACGTAGGCCTCTATCCTGCTAAGTCCAAGAGTGAAAATCTTTTAGAATACCAAAATTGAGTCGAAAGAACCATCATACAAAAAGGGGAAGTATACTACTATCTCAACTAATATTTTCTGGGTCCTTGTGGGCTGAGCTGTCATTTTAGTGGGACCCAAATTCAACAGGTTGTTGGTGCTTGTGATCATGGAATGGGGAAGGAACTGAGCAGCCAGGTACAAGCAAGAGGCTGGTATTGTGATAGGTTGCCTCATAAAGGCTAGGGAAGAATATGAGCCCAGGCATACAGTGCAGAGAAATGTTAATGACTCACTAAATGGAACCTGATGGCTGAATGCCTCTGTCATGGGGACCCCATACAAGAAGAAAGCGAGAAAAGAGATTAGGGGGTGTTTTCTCATATAAGACACTTCGTGAGTAGCCACAAATCAGGGTTGGAAGGACACAAGAAATCCATGGGAACAGATGCCAAAAACGTCTTTTTTACTGTGGACCTTGAGGTTGTCAGGTGCTTCTGGAATCTTTCCAACTAGAGTAGGTCCCTTTAGGGCAAAACGCAAATTCATTATTGTTATTTAATAATTACAAACCTAGGAAAGTCACTTTCCCCAGTGCCATGAAAGGATGGGCCTAAGAATGTATTAGCTCTGGTTTGTTATCAGATGTAGCCTTTGATGTCTAATAATGAGAATAAAGTATATGGATATGAAGCCTTCATGACCTCCAGACCCTCCCATGAGGGAAGTGTTCTGTGTTTTGTAAACTGATCAATATGGATAAAAGAATGAGTTTGATGGAAAATGACTAAAACAAAGATACAGAACCAGATATATTCAGGGATGTTAGTAAGTCTTCTTTGTATAGGAGGAAAAGAGCAAGCAGGGATTGATACTAACTTTTGCTTTATTTTATGATGGAGATTGTGAACTTCCCTCCTTTACAACAATACTGTCAGTTTGGGGCAAACATGGTTAGAGTTGACTTTACAAGTAAGTCAGGTGCAGCATACACAGATAGGTATATTAGCCATCACTTTGCTTCATGTCTCTGATGAAGTCTAGGACATGTTACACCAATATTTGGCACCCTGGCAGATTAAATACTTTAAATGAAGAAATCAGAATTTCTGAATTTTCAGGAAGGTATCTCTGAGCTTCCCTGCCCTTCTCTCCTGATGCACATGATAAGACCTTTATATGAGAGAGGCCATTCCTATGCATGGAGGAAAATAATATCCTTAGTTTCAAGACCAAGGACTCTAAGAAGAGTCTGATTAACAGGTTTTGCTTTTTCCCCACCTTATTAACCTTAGCTTCTACTCCTTTCTTTTCTCCTTTTCCCACACTTGTTCATTCTTTATCAAACCTATTAAGATACTTAGTTTAAACTGTTTCTTAGTCTCCATCTACTAATGAAAACTCCTAAGACACATAAAACAAATAAAATTAGGTGATTTTTCTCTTGTTGATATGTCTTTTGTTACTGGTTTCAGTTAATGAATCTAAAGTAGCAGAAGGAAAAGATCAGTTTCCTTCCCTGAATTTCCTCTAGAGTAACCCATTTGCTCAGTAGCTACTCTTAACTATTTATCATGTCTTCTGTTTCTTTTCATTCTTTATCCTCAGTAAAATATTATATACCTGTCTATTCCCTTATTATCTTCACCACACTCATTTAAGCCTATGCTCAGTAAAAGCATAAAATTTGCCAGTTTTCTTCTTTGCCATGTCTACAGCACCTAGAACAGTGACAGGCATGTGCCTTGTGATGTGCTTTGTATATTTTATATAATCCTGTTGAACTTCCTCAGGCTATGGATTGTGGGCTGAGCTGTCATTTTAGTGGGATCCAAATGAAAGATGGATTGAGTACCACCTTTATCCTCACATTACAAGTGACTACCTTGGCCTTAAATGACTTGATCCAGATGGCACAATGAAAACTGGTAGAACCAGGATTTACACTCAAGCCTACTTTCCCATCTTTAAAGTTTCAATTGAAATGTTACCTATCTGCTAATGAGGAAAATTTCAAGTGCTGTTTTACCAGTTGATTCCTTTCAATTGCCTTGTTATAAAGCTAGTAGTGGTCACAGTATCTGAGGTTCTGGGTGTGGTAGTGTGGGTCCAGAGCCTTCATTACTCAGAGGGCCGGGCAGGAATACTCTTGAATATAGTCCCTCTGGGTGTGGAGGTTTGACTAAGGAGGGGACAACAAGAAAAACATTCAGAAGTCAGGCAAACAATAAGAGAAAAGAAGGCAGAGTTAATAAATGAATGAATAAACAAACCCATGAATGAATAAAGGGATGAATTAGTTGGAGTGAAGGTACCACAAGGGCAGAAATAATATATTATGTCATCCTTAGTAATCTGGCTTCTTGTTCAGGCTTTAATGAGAAGAGAAAAAAGTGCAAAGATCTGCCTCACATTCTCTTTGCTTATTTTGACCACATATTAGCTGGTACAGATAGAACAGAGTCAGATCTATCTATTCATCTATCTATATATCTACCTACCTACCTACATGTATATATGTTATACATGTTTGTAAATATGATAGATATGTGTGTATTATACATGTGTGCATGATATATGATATATAAATGTTTTAATAGGTGTGAAACTCTGAAATCTGGTGAAAGGAGCTCCCTTTGAAGTCATATACGGTTTGAATGTCAGTTTCACAACTTAGCTTGTGAACTTGAAGGGATGACTTGCTCTCCTTGAACTTCAGTTTCCTTCATTATATAATAGAGATTCTTCACTCCCTTGTATTGTTACCAAAATAATTAGAAATTATATAGAATATGTACCTGCACACACACATAGCCCCTAGTGTGTGTATATTTGTCAATAAACATAGTTGTAATTCACTACGAAAAATGAAGAATGAAGGATATGTATATGGATATAGATATCTCATTAAACATCCGGATTAATATAGATAAGTAATTTAACATCTTATCTTCCTCTTTCACTTATATTCTGATAAAACAGTTTTCCAACATCCTTTATTTTCTTACTAAAAGATAGAGCCATTGATACTTTCTCTCTCCTCTCTTTCTCTTTCTCTCTCTCTCATCTTTGGGCTTTTTATAGTGTCTTCTTGTGATTACTGTCCACACAGGGTGTTAGAGTTTAAAACTTTTCCTAGATTGCCTTGGAGGACTCACAGACTCTTATTATTTTGATATGTAGATGCTGGACATGAGGCTGGTTATTCACAGATTTATGTGTTGTGTTTGGTGTTAAAGTATTAGAAACACATAAATCTCTCTTTTTTCCTTTCTATAGCTTTTTTTATTAGTGCATTATAGTTGTACTTAATGATGGGATTTATTGTTGCATATTCATACATGCACACAATATAATAGCATAATTTAGTCAATATCACTCCCTAGCACTTCCCCCATCCCTCCCAGCCTCCCAACCCCTGGTCCCTTTCTTGTTTTCATTTCCCCTTGATTTTTGTGGGATCCCTGTTCCTTCACCTTTCTTTTCCTTTTTCCTCTCTAGCTTACACATATGAGAGACCTTCTGAGTTTGGTTTATTTCACTTAACATAATGGTCTCTGGTTCCATCCATTCTCCTGCAAATGACATAATTTCTTTTTTCTTTATGATTGAATAAAAATTCCATTGTACATATATACCAAATTTTCTGTATTCATTCCTCTGTTGATTGACATGTAGGTTAGTTACATAGTTTGGTTATTGTGAATTGTGCTGCTATAAATACGCACATGCATGTATCACTGTAGTCTGATGACTTTAATTCTTTAGGATGAACGCTAAGGAGTGTCATAGCTTGGTCATGTGGGGAAATATATTTCTCTCTTGAGTTAACTGTAGATATTATACATCATGAAGATAAGAAGTATCACAATAAGAAGTGAACACCCAATGAACCCTAAATTAGAGTGACGAAAAGATTTCTTCTCCTAATTATTTTGATAACTCTCTTTGTATTTTGTGGGATGTTGTTGCTATGGTAATGGGAGGATTGAAAAATATTATAGAAAAGATGACTGAGCTTATATAATATTTAGCAAACTATACTCCTTTGATCTGTTTTTAAAATATCATGCATTTTCCTGCAATAGTAGCAAAGGTTACATAGCTGATAAGATTTCTTAAGGTTCTATAAGACAGATTGTATATGCAATGCATTTCTTCTGGGCTAGTAAAAGCTATAGTGTCTCTTTCCATTCTCTTTCTATTCCCTGGCAGTTCCTACCTTGAAGGCCACATATTCCATTTGACAGAGCTATAAGATGCAGGAAAGCTGCAATACTCACTTGAGATTTGATGTCAAAGAGAAGTAAACTTTCACTGTGCAATCCATCGAAATTGGAGGTTTATCTATGATGCCAGCACATTATGTTCTTACCTGACTAATTCAACTAATTCAGGGAGATTAGAGAAATGCTCATGATACAAACACCCCCAGAAGAAAAGGGGGTGCCCAAAGAAATGCAGTATAATGTTATCCTTAAGAGATTGACCTGATTTTGAGTCTGGATCTGCCACAGACTTTATATAATACCACTAAACCTGCTCTCTCATCTGTAATATGGAAAGGAATGGTAGGAATCAATGAGATAATTCATGTAAAATTAAATTTTTTTGTATAATTTCTGACATCTAATAAGAACTTAGTAAAATTTTGATAGCATCTTATATTTAAAAATATAAAATAATAGAGAAACTCATTTTGCCATGCTCAGGATGTCAGATAAAGTCATTTGGTCCAATCTACAAAGTTCTTAGTCTTTATGTCTCATAAATGGATTTCAGAAGTGAGTAACTCCCATGAAGTCGTATGCAAAATTGCATGTTCTACTGCTTTAGGGTTGTACATCCAAAGCTGGACAGGAAGAGTGGTGTGTCAATGTTTTCTTTGGACCGCAGGCTAGTTTCTAGGGCTGCCATAACAGAATCCTAAAAGACATAAAAGACATGAAAGACATAAAAGACATAAAAGACAGTTCCAGATGCTCGAAGTCAATGATCAAGGTGTCAGGTTTGTTTTTTTTCCAGAAGCCTCTTTCATAGGCTTGCAGGTGGCTATATTCTTGCTCAGTCATCAGAAGGTCTTTCCTCTGTGTGTGCACATTCTTTTATTTTTTTGTCCTAATTTCTTTTTATAAGGGAATGAACACTATTGGATTAGAACCTACTCATAAGACCTCATTTTATCTCAATAATCTTTTAAAGACCCAATCCCTGTGAATTTGAGAAAGGTGGGCACAATTCAGCCCATAACAGACTATGAGAGCTGTCAGGGTAAGTATCCTTTCTGTTACTAAAAAGACTTAAGTTGTAGGTGTTTTATGACCGTGGTAGAAATACCTTTCCAGGCATAAGCAATAAATATTCCTTTGGTTGAGGGCATGGATGATATAAGAACCCAACACTGAAGGACTCCAAAGAACTAATGGAAATGCTCACAAAAGAAAGTTGAAGTGCAGAAGGCCAGACTACAATAGGACCAATCAAGTAAGAACTATTGTGCCATGACTGTTCTTTCTCCACCCAATCCAACCTCCAGCTCAGATTTGAACCAAAGGAGAGGAAAAATCTGCTTTGTCAGTGAGAAGAATGTAAAGGCATATGATGGGGGAAAAATAAGAAGAAAAGACCTATTTTCACACTTAGAGTCTATGGTTTTGCCTAACATAGCTCTGGTTCTAGGAAAATTGTGTTTTCATACTTGATCAGTAGAGAACTTCTCCCATTTGATACAGCCATTTCCCACAGGGGGCAAATCTGCCAATGCCTAGTATTGGCATAGATGATGTAGTATTGGCATAGAACTTACATACATACTCTTGTATACTTTTAATCATCTCTACATTACTTACAATCATTGATGAATTGTATTGTTTAGGTAATAATAACAAGAAAAATGTCTATATGTGTTCAGTACAGATGCGTTTTTATTTTTGAATATTTTCAATCCATAGTTGGTCATATTCATGGGTGTGGAACCCATAGATATGAAGGGCTGACATAGGAGACAAAACTAAAGGCATATACTATTTAGATCATTTATGTCTTATTTATTTTCTATGTTAGATTCATTACAATTTCAGAAACTCTGTTGGGTAGTGTTCTGGCTTGCTTAGCTTGGACATGTGCCTAACAAACCCCACACCAATACCAAAGCCCAGGGAAGAAATAACTCTGGCCAGATCTGAATAACATGCCTATCTCTGAAATTAGAGGAGGGTTCTGACTTCCACCAGTTGTATGGAGTGAGAACAGAGAAAAGCTTCAGACACATGTTAAGCTGACAAAATAAAATAACTACCAACACCATGTGTGCCAGGATTGCTCAGGTCACTTCCAATCTGGAGCTGCAAACATTTTATGTTTAGAAAAGCGACAGGTGTTGTGTTATCAGGACAGGTCTTAGTCCACAGATCAGTAATCCTGGATCCTAGCCATCAAATTGCTGCTAACCAGCTACATGACAGCAGCCATCACACTTAACCTCTCAGAGCCTCAAAATCTATATAAAGATAGGGCCAAAACGCAGCGAAGTTCCGTGTCATTTATAACACTATGACTGGCATAGAAAGGCTTTGTGTGTTTCTAGAAGAAAGGGTTTGGCTTCAGGGTCGTTTTGTTCTGACTTCCTTCTTAAATCTATGGCAAACAACTCGTCATAACCAAAAGCCCTGAAAATGAATAATTGAATAATAATTGAAATGAAGGTGATTTATAGAAATATAATTCCAGAGCTTTCCTTTTACCTGCTGGGTATAATCATGTCATAGCTGCCTACATGTTTTTGCTTCTTTAAAAATGCTTCTAGATGAAGAAAAGATCAAGTGGGACTTTCATAAACCCAGCAAAACCTCTCTTTCTTTAAATTGCACCTGAGTGTGGGAAAACCATATCTAGTCCCCCCCCCACACCCCCCAAAATGTGACTCAAATGATTGGGGAAAATAAAATTGGTGATAATAGAACTAGTTAAAGCAACTATAAAGAGAATAATCTACAATCCCTTAATATTTTCTGAACAGCCATTTCCTGCCTATTCTTGCAGAGTGAGATCACAGGATGCATGACAACCTAATAGCGCTTCATGCCAATAAAGTCAGGACTGTCTTTTTGTTTGATGTTGTTTGGAACATGCAATCATTCTACGGGCAGCTTGTAACTAAACATTTTCGTCTGTCCACAGCCCTTTCTGCCTGGGGGTAGGATGTGACAGACTTCTGGGTTTCAGTTGTATTTAAAATCCCCATATCCACAAGTCTGCTGCTTTTACCTTCAAGATGCTCAAAGCTATAAATCTTGTTTTGAGGAGGCTCTGTGGCTCTTTAATGGTGATTATTTTACTTCACCATTTGTTTGGATGATAGATCCAGTAATGTCTCAAGTGGTTCACCTGATTCACTATTCATATGTTCTTTTGAAGTCTTTGTCCATCTGTTAGGTAGAAGGGCTTTGGGATCAGATTCTTGGGTGTCATGCAGGGCACCTGAGTGATGTACATCTCTGAAGTGATGTGATGTGCAAGCTGTACTCTCCATTGGACTCCTTTCATTATTAGGCTATCACTATCCACCCTGTTCCACACTCTGCTTAGTATTGAAATTGTAACAGAATAAATTAGCATTAGAAAGTCAAACCAGGGACTTCTTTTTTCTAACCACGAACTCCTGAATGGAAAGATGAGTATGTGAAAATCGAGCACTCTTTGGAAGTGATGTTACATGGTCTTCTTTTCAGAAGCAGTGAGAATTCAGCCTTCCTTTGAAATGTCACTCTCGCTTTGTCTTCTTTCTTCCTTTATTGCAGACTCCTTTCCTCCTCTTCCCCCACGTGAACTACTATTCTTTGCTACAGTTGCTGCTCTGGTACATTGTCATTTTCAAATTAAAGTGACAGTTGTGAGGGCAGTGGCTAGCAGCCTAGAATAATAAAATCAGATTTCAGTATAATCTTTGCACTATCACTTCATTCCTGTGGACAAGTTAGTGACTCTCTAAGAGGAATTCTCATTCATTCAATGAGATAAGAAGACTGTCCCAGCTCAACCGGAAATGCTTCAAGTTTCAAATACAAGAAAGAGTGTCATACAGAATGTAGCACTAACGTTTGCTATAATGAATGATTGGGCAGCTGATGGAGAAGTTAACTTTTGTGACTTGTCTACTATGGTATGAACTAGCTGTATGCTGAGTTAATTACTTATATTGGCTAAATACTTACATGGAGATAAATTCTTACAACCCTCTGAAGTCTTCACTGTTGTACCATTATCTCACTGATGAGATGAAGAAAGGGAAACCTATGGTTGTTATTTTACCCAAAGTAGTGTCAGTTGTTCATAACAGGGTAAGAGTTTGCCTGTGCAGTGAGATTAGGTGATGCCACAGCTAGCTCTCTGATGCAGCATCTCTATGATATTTCTTGTAATGATCAACATGCCTGCCTATGTTAAAAAGGGTGTATGTAAGATCAACTTAGAGTATTCTTGTCTATCTGTAGCCTGTGAAATGATGAGAAAAATAAGCCGCATATCCCGCGAATCTGGCTTTTCCTTAGCCATTACTCCCTGATGATGGGCATCCTCATATTTACATTACCCTTATTATGTAAGGATTGGAGGTTGGAAGGAGTCAATGGCAAAAGTCAGAGTCATGGCAAAACCAACATATGTTTTCCATGTAAAATATCTTTTAGAAGTGTAACCAAGTACTTAGAAAATAAATCAGGATATCAGAATATAAATTTATTCTATAATTTTTATTTGAATACCTAATAAGTGCTAGACTCTCTACTAGGAATATAAAGTATGGCCTCAAGTCTCAAGTTGTCATTTTTAGTCCAGTGTGTGAGGCAGGCAGGTAAATGGAGGGTTATACCTGAAAGCAATAAAGTCTAGGTCAAAAATAAACTGAGTGAACTACAAGACATGTAAGAGAGCCAACTACCTGAAAGAAGGTCGAGAACAGAAGATGATAAGGGAGGCTTCAGGATCAAGGTCACTACTGACTTGAGTCTAAAAGAAGCAACACTAACGTTACCATTACATTAAATACATTTCTTTCTCCCTCTTTATCTGTGCCTGCAATATCCTTAGGACTTCCTTCTTTATGCCCCCAAACTCTGGACTGATTTTTGTCCTTAGTCAAAATTTAACTATAAGAAAACTCTTAAATCTAACTACTTTCTTTGGTACCCTTCTCTTCTGGACTTGATCTGCTTAAAAACTGGCATTCTCTTGGCTGTTAAATAAATCCCAAATAAAATCCTTCTCCCTTTGAAAATCAGCAGAGAATAGCTTACAGGTTTTGGAATGTTCAGAAACACCATAAAGGTTTCACTGGCATGGACTTTCAAACTGTAAGCAAGATGCACAAAAGGTTGGAAGTGATTGCTCACACTGCAGAGGGATACTTGGGTCTGTTTTTGGCTGGTAGAGCTAATGCATAAGGATGACAGCTTCCCCCTTCCCCCTTTGTGGAAATGGGCACTAATGAGACAGGAAGTCTTCTCCAGTGGTTCTGTGTTTTTAAGACTTTATCTTCCCTCGAGGCTGCTGGCTCTGAATCTTTTTGCCTGCAGAGGTCAATAAGAATAGAACAGACTTCTCTGAGAGAGCTGACTAAACTATAAAGAAGAGCAGAAAAATAAAATATTTGAAATCTGAAAAACCAAATGACTTTTCATGAAACATTAATGCAAAATAACAAAATAAAGTCTTGTTGATAATATTCTGTGGTTTGTGATTGCTCCATTGGGCCTGATGTCTTTAAGCTTGTCAGAATTTTTAAAAAATGAAACTACTTTTATGCCAAACAAAATAGATTAATCAATAAATCTGGGAGGTTTCATGTAGGACCTTCCTGCAACTGCTTATGATAAAAACTATTACAAAGATTCTCTGAAGAACATCTGCATACTTGTACTTCTTAGCTTCTAAAAATTTTACTGACTGGTCCGAGTTCACAAGGACTTCTTTCAAGGACTTTCCAAACTGCAACTTGCTGCATGAATCACAAGGAAGCTAGCCAGATACACAAGAGCACTGCCTCCATACAGGCATTAACTTCTATGATAAACCACTATAACTACTGTTCTGTTTGTTTAAAAATTTTTTTTACCTGTATATCTCCTTTTGGCCTTGAAAAGATTCCCCTTGTGTCAGCCCTTCCAGATATGCCCCTGGTCCTCTCTAGCCTCTGTACCCTGAATTATAATCCTTCTGCTTATTCCTGAATAAACTCATTCTCTTTGGAGAATCTCTGTTTTTATTCAGGTTGGCACCAGTTATTATGGTTCAATGTTTAAGAATGGGAGAGACTATGTAGTGAGACTGCCTGGCTTTGAATCTCCAAGATATGACTTATTAGTTGTGTGACTCTGTCAAGTTAGATAACTTCTCTGAGCCATAGTTTCCTTGCCTATCAAATGGAGAGTGTGGTACCAGTCTTCCATGGCCATGAGAGGAGGAAATGAAATAATGCACTGAGTATACTTAGAATAATGCCTATCATGAGCTTGTGTAGTCATGGAAGGTGCTGTTTTTAGTTTTCAGAGTAGGTGTGAGTTCTGCTCTGTAGCTAGAGACCTAGAGTGCTCTGAGTGCTGGGGTGGTCTTAGCCCAATTCACCAGCTGGGTGAGTGGAAGCAGAGCCAGGTTCTTGTGGGAAAACCTACCTTCATCTGGTTAAAGATGTTGAAGGGAAGCAGTGGACCAGTCTGTTTTTCAGGGTAAGGATCCATATGTCAAAAGATCCCTGGGGAAAAGCCACATACTTCCTGCCTCAGGCTTTTTTTTAGAAACTCACAGCTTTGACAATATCCAGATCCACCTGTGCTGGTAAGAACACAAGGCACACTCTCTGACATAGGGCCCTGCACCTTATCATAATTTTAGGCTTCATCATTTCATTTCTAACATGGGTGCTAAAAGAACTGTCTCTTCTTTTTTTTCCACTTCTAGCTCAAAACTTCAGAGGAGGTCTATTACATCTCCAGAAGAAATAGAACATTCCATGTTTTGCCAACAGATTCTCCATCTGTTGGCTTGCCTCTGCATTGTTAGTCTGTATTATAGGTATGGTAAGACATTTCAACTCTATCCAGAAGTTAATAAAGAAAAAATTTAACCTGCTCTCTAAAGATATATGTCTTTGTACCTGCAAGATAATTTACATTTCAAGTAGTAAAATGCAATCATGTGTGGCTTTATATTATGGTTCAAAATACACAACAACTTGAATTCTCGCTAGAGAATTATGCTGAGCAGGAAAAACAACAAACAACAACAACAAAACAATCTTGAAAAGTTATGTACTGTATGATTCTTAAAATGACAAAATTCTAGAAATAGAGGACAATCATCAAGGGTTATTGGGGGAGTGATACGAGAGGAATGAGTGTGGCAATAAAAGAGCAACATTAAGGAATCTACACAATATTAGAAATGTTCTCAAATTCCTAGAGACATATGACCTACCCAAACTGAACCAGGAGGACATACAGGACTTAAACAGATCAATTACATGCAAGGAAATAGAAGAGGCCATCAAGAGCCTTCCAACCAAGAAAAGCCCTGGACCAGATGGATTCTCAGCCGAGTTCTACAAGACCTACATAGAAGAACTAACTCCAATACTCCTCAAATTATTCCATGAAATAGAAAGGGAAGGAACCCTTCCAAACTCATTCTATGAGGCTAGTA
>PVHX01026223.1:0-21147 GCA_004024805.1 Geosciurus inauris
AAAACACAAACAATGACGATTCTGAAGAAAAAGAAGCTCGAAGCTCGTAGCTGGAAGCTAGAAGCTTGTTTATTTCAGCACTCTGGGCTTATATATCTTTCCTACCCCCCAAGGGGTGTGGGAGGCGTGGGAGGCGTGGAACTGCAGACCCAGGTGTGGAAAATGCTCAGGATGCAAAGCAAGCTCAGACCACAAGAACACGGGAGTTCAAGGAACAGTCAGCACCTGTGGCTTCTCTCAGATATCAGGGTACAGCTGGTTCTGGTAAACAGAAAGTAGCCATGCACACAAGAATGCTCTCACAATTCCCCCTCTCTTTTTCTAGAGCCTGTCTTAGGTTGCAGGGACCAAAGAACATGGCTTACCCGTCATTGGGTCTACAGCGTGAATGTTAACCACCTAACCCTGTCTTAGGTTGCTCAAGTCTTCGTCCCCGTCTTACCTGTCATTGACTTCCTAGGAGTGCACAATGCCCAGCCACACTTGGGCAGAGGGATTGTCATGGGAGACAGCTACCATGGCTTGGTATTGTGCATGCTGTTGACGCCTCATAGATCGAAGTACCCTACAGCCACAGCATATCATGAGCAGTATTAACAGCACGAGCAGTCTGACCAGAGCAACAGTTCCAGCCCATTTGTGCAGCATCATACCAATCTGTTGGAACAAACCTAACACTGCCCCTGAATTCAGCAGTTTGACCTTGGTATTATTTAGGGCTGTAACTTGTTGCAATATAGTAAAGGTTCCACGGGCCATTCTTGCATCAAGACAGGTGGCCACCTTACCGGGCCCCAATAATGTTACCCAGGCATGAAGAAGTCAGTAGCATAAAAATCAGGAGCTTCATGATGCCTAGAAAGGGAATTCTCCAAAGAATACTCATGAGCTCTTCAATAGGTCTTCACCAGCGTCATCAGATTCTGTAAAACACAAAGAAAGCCTTCCCAGGAGGGAAGAAGCTCCTGGACAGATTCTTAGGTTATAACTTCCCTGACATTGCCAATCTGATGGAGTGAGATTCAAAGATGAAAAGGATTCAAAAATGGCTAAAGTGAAGGGTGCATGAGGGCCATATTGTACCACAGCATCCTTCAAACCTTTTACATCCTTGAAATCCAACAGCTGATGTTGCCTGACTGTCCTTGTTGGTTTTGCACTTATATTACTGGGAACACCACATCTCCCAATTGAGGCTCTGGAGGCGCCGAAGGACTGGCAGGCCTCCTAGACTCATGTCCTGGATTAAAGGGAGGTGGTCTTCCCACTGAATAATACTTCGGTTCCTGCTTACATTGTTCTTTTAATTCCCACTCCTTTAATCTCTCTTGCAATGTCTGGATATCCTGTTCCAATTGCAATTCCTCATCTTCCTCCTCATCCTCCCCTTTCCCTTCCTCACTATCCATTTCAACTTCTTTAAGGGACTGGGTAGAAATTGCTTCTTGGGTGGATTCAAAGGTCTTAGATAACTCACTGACTTGTTCCTGAATCAAAACCTTTTTACTTAAAAGAGTCCTTAATTAGCCTCCATACAGAGAAGGTGGTAATGGGAAAAGACTGTGGCCCGTCTGTGTGTAGCCTTTTCTGTAAGTCCGCACGGACCTGTTCCCAATCTGGAACAATGAGACCTCCCAAATGAAGGAACCAGGGACTAGACTGCTCTATTATCTTTAAGAAGGCCCTTATAGTACTAATACTCTTTTTTAGCCCCATACTCTTTTTCTTCAACAGAGTTTCGATCTGATTTTCCAACAATTCCCTACTGTGGGTAGTGCCCATCTTTACCTGCACTATTAACAATTCACCCCCTACTTACCTGCTGGTCCCGGGGTGTCCGTTGGCATTCCTTCCCTTCTTCCAATCTTGGTGGGACCTCCAGATGCCAGCGCCTGCGTCGGACCAAAGTGAAACCGAGTTGGCGAGGGAGCCGTGGATGAAAAAAACATACACACAACAACGATTCTGAAGAAAAAGCTCAAAGCTCATTTATTTTAGCACTCTGGGCTTATATATCTTTCCTACCCCCAAAGGGGCGCGGGAGGCGTGGGAGGTGTGGAACTGCAGACCCAGGTGTGGAAAATGCTCAGGCTGCAAAACAAGCTCAGTCCACAAGAACACGAGAGTTCAAGGAATGGTCAGCACCTGTGGCTTCTCTCAGAAATCAGGGTACAGCTGGTTCTGGTAAACACAAAGTAGCCATGCACACAAGAATGCTCTCACACTTCATGCGGCCAGAAGATCTTTATTCACAGAGATCAGTGTATGTGCACATCCAGGGAGAAAGAAGGGGAGAGCAGATGCAGAGCATGGGATTTTGTAGGGCCTGTGGTAAATGTGTTGTGGACACGTTCTGTCTGGTTGTGATGCTCCTGAAGTCAGTTCTAGGAGTTGAAGGTTGGGGTTTAACTTGGGTGGGAAGGGTTTAACTTGGGCACAAAGGGTTTAACTCAGGAGGGAAGGGTTTAACTTGGGTGGGAAGCTTGGACAGGAAACTGCCTAGGCTTTAGAGAAAGGAGGGCCAAAACTGGGTACCAGGAGGGCTATTTCTACCTTACAGCCATAAAATGCTAACAGTAGAGATAGAGAGGTGCTAGGACTATTTTAATATAATTTTCTTAAAAATAGAAGAAGCAACTCAATGCAATTTCTGGCTAGATGGATAATGCCTTTAGATAATGCCTACTTATGTAGGCTTTTGTCTATTAGAACTCATAACCTTAACATTTTTAAATAATGAGCTTTGTAATACCTAGGCCTAAAGTTGGCTGAAAACATCACAAAGTGGTAGTACTAATAAAATAGAATAGAATAAGACCATCTAATTTTTGGTATTATGCTCTTGTGATGTTTTCAAGAAGTTTTGAAACAGTACTCAGAGTTTCACGAGATTTACTCTTCCCCAAAGGATCTTTTAGAAGTATGAGGCTATAAGCATTGTGTCTCTGCAGATGTTCCTTTTTCCTAATCTTGCCACCACCATTCGCTATTGTAAGTATGGTTCATCTTGGTCTGTGACTTCCCCTCTTCCTTATCAGTACAACTGAGAACTGTCCCTTCCTTCAGTCTCTACAGAGACCTGAGGGGAGAAGCCTGGAACAGAACAGTGAAAGTGACCTAGCTCAAAGTCAGAGATACCCATATCAGCACTGTTTTGGAAACTTTGAAAGAATATAAAACAAGAATAAGAATTCTCTTTTTATTTATTTATTTATAGTATGGATTGAACCCCGGGGCTGCATTACCATCAAGCTACATCCTCAGTACTTTTGGGGGGAGGGAGTGGGGGGTGGGGACAGGGTCTCTCCTGGCAGAAATTTTCTCCTCTTGGAGATGAAGTCAGTGCAGATCTAAGAGGTCAAGGAACACAGTAAAACCTTGATATATCTAAAGCACTGGTACATCAACAGTGACCAAGACTTCTCTAGCCACAGCAAAGGCCCAGCAACTTTAGCTCCTTTTGCCAAGCAGGGACAGCATCCTCATGGCACACACTAATCAGCAACCTCACACACATGCTGGCATATCCCCAGTCTAGCTAAAGAAAGGGAGATATTTGACTGTGTGGTGGCTGAAATAATTTAATTTGAGTGTGTTAGGTCCACTCAAGGTTTCGCGTTTCTTCTCCAGAGGCAAATGCAGAATGTACAATATGGCCGCTGCAGAGACCCGCAGGGAACAAAGCAGCAAGCAGCCCGCGTGCGCAAATGACCAGCCAACCACATACTGATAGGTACGCAGTAATGCGCTTCTTACCAACTCAGTGGACTTTTCCTGACTTATCCCAGAAGGACTCTGACCTTAGCAGGATCCCCTGACCAATCCCAGAGAACACAGGACCCTAGATTACCTCCTCTTCCTACCTCCAGCTCTTCTCTTCCTTCCTTAAGCCTTTCTTTTCTGGATCAGGCCCTTTAAATTTTCTGTACCTCGGAACACGTGCGTGATTCTCCCAGACGTGCTCTGTTGGACTAAGGAGTTCACCCAGGAGGGTACATCCCAATAAAGCCATTACCCAGCAGTTTAATCTGCCTCCTTTTGCTCATCTGGCTTTACAGAGTACTTATAGGAATTTATGGGTATTCCCAGGGATGTTGGGATAGGCACATGTGGAGGCAGCTGGAGGTTCCACAGAGGCAGGTGTAGGCAAAATCAGGAAAGTAATCTACATGACTAATATTTTGAGCCTAGTTTTTTTTTTCCCCATCATTGTGTGGTCTGGGCATGGGTTATGTGCCAACTCATTAAGCCTCATTAGCATATTAGCACTCCGCTGATCTCACTACAGTTCCTCAGACTCCAGCTCATCAATGACTGCTCAGTTAATTTTTTTCACCTCAAATAGAAAAATTACTATGTCAGTGAAGAACGAGCTGAGGAGGATGGGCCAAAGAGACTACTGTTGTGGGAAATTCTGAGGAAAGAAAGAGCAATAGGATGAATGACAAGACTGTGTCTAAGGGCCCATTCTGCCACGGTGGACTTTCATACTTCCAAAAACCGTGGTAGATTCTGACTTTGGATCTGAAAGGATAAATTCTGGATAAGAGTCAAGTCCTAAACTGAGAAGAAATAGAGCAGAAAGACTTGATATTCTGTTAATTATTATCAATACAACTAAGAACCAAAGATCCCATTTAGCAAATCAAAATATTGACAGGCAATTAATTTGCTTAATCAAAAGTTTTGTTTTAATATCTCAGGTTTACCTTAATAGAATTTAACTCAATTCGTCAGTCTTATGACTGAGCAAGAAGTCACACTATTTCAAAAATTCAAATTTACTTTTCATACTTAATGAGAAAATGTTTCATTGTTTCAGATCCCTCTAAACAAATTCCAAGAAAACTGCCAGTTAGACTAACACCAGAAGCATTTATCCACAAGAGGGCACCAGAAACTGATATTCCTTAATCTGAAGAGCACTAGTGATGTTTCTAAGTTTGATGACAGTCAAAGAAAGGAAAAAGACAAATAAAAAGCATTAGGGAAATGTATCTGATTCACCTGCTCACTTTATGCTAATGCTGAGATAGTATTGCAATCTCCATGGTGATTCAGAATGTTAAATATGTAAATAACAACATCTGAGCAGGAGAGATAGTGGCATCACTCTATTCAAAATTGCCTTGCTGAATACAGTGGAGTTGTTTTAAAATGAATTAATCTTAATAGATTTTTATTCCACTTAAAAGAAAACTCAAGATGGTGTTTCAGTTATTAGAATCATTGGCACATGTTCTTTTCTGCAATTGCCAGAGTGTTATATAAAACAATACAAAGCATGACAAGGTACTCACTGTGGTGTTTCATTATTAATTTGCTAAGCAATGCCAATTTAAAAGATTTGGGTTTTGAGATGAAGCTGTAATGTAAAATACAAAGAGCATTTTATAATATTCTGTTATGAAAAGAGAGAGCAACAAAATAGTCTTAAAAGGGGGAGAGGCAGAAATGTGACAGCAAATTACAGTAGAAATGGATTTAAATAAAATTTGAATTAATTTTTTTAAAAGGTGGTGGTATCAAGGAACTAAACGTTCAACTATTCTCAGGAAATTCAGCAGGAAAATGTGAAACCAGTGATTCTCATGGCAAATGTATGCAGTATAATTAAATTCACCTATTTTAACCTCTTGTACCTGTATTTAATTACTATTACATGTCAATAGTAACAATGTTAATGAGTTGTTGTCTTTCATTGTACTTTGTATTTCTCTTTTCAACACCTAGAATTGTAGCCTGAGTACCACATCCTTTATTATGGACCTGTGAGGTACTATATAGTCCATAGTCCTAAAGTCTTTTTGTGAGCCAGTCAAACAGATGCATGGAGTTAAAAACAATAAACAAATAGCTCAGATGTGATAGAGTAATAGTGCCATCCACCCTTACGGAATCCACAGCAGTGGAAACTTAGAGCAAGTTATCTCTTTAATTCATGCGTCAGTGTTTTCATTTTCCACTGTCACATATTAATTACCCTGACTCACGGTGATTTAAAAAAACAAGTATTTATTATCTCACAGTTTCTTTGGTTTGGGAATTTAGAGAATCTCAACTAGTGGCTGACTCAGGGGCACTCAGTAGACTGCAATCAACGTATCAGCCCAGGCTGTTGTCATCGAGAGTCTCCCCCAAGATTTCTGACTCACATGGCAATGGGAAGGAGTTCTACAGAGGGCTGCATTTGTCCCCACATGGCAACAGTGTCTCCCAGAGAGGTCCAAGGAGGTGGGGCAGAAGTTGCATGAGTTTTATCACCTTCTCTCAAAAGGTAAACTCCATCACTTCTACAATATCCACTGGTTAACCAGGTCAGCCCTTTCCAGTTTTGGAGAAGACTACATAGGGACATGAACACCAGGAGGCTAGAATCATTGAGGGGCATCTTGAAAGTTTGTACTATACCCAGCTCCTCCAGTGTTCAAGGTATTTATAGCATCTCCATATGGCCAATCTAGATATAGGCAGAGAAATATCTCTGCCAAGGATTCCTTTCTATCTCCCTCCTACAGCTTCGATGGCCTTCTTTGTAAACTTTTCTCCTCATTTTCTGCCCCTTCAACCAGGACCCCCACCCCTAAGGCTGTTGCTGAGATTCTCCATATTTAGCTTCTTCAAATTCCAGGTTGTTTCAGAGATTTTCAGTTGCTGAGGGAAGAAGAGAAAAGATACCCTTCACTGAAGTCAATCTCTCTTAGTCTCAGCATAAAGCCATTGCTATTTAATACCTTTTCATTTATCTCTTGCACATTATTATGCTAAAGAATATCTCCTCCTGGAGTCAAATTTTCTGTTTTCTTCGTCTGAGTCAGGCTCCAGGTAGGGCAGGTGGTAGGGAAAGGAGTGAAGGGGAGCAGAAACCAACATCACCACACAATAGTTGCAATCTGCAAGTTACTTATGAACTGGACCTTTTGTATACATCATGTCTAATGAAATATAAACTCCACAAATGCAGAGACTTCTTAGAAGAAGACACCTACTGAAGGAGTCTTTGAAATGAATTCAGTGAACAGTAATATCTCCAGGATGTCTCCTTTTATCTGCTGTGTGAGCTGGGAGAGTGGTGTGCAGGTCCCCAAACACAAGCCAAGTGAAAGGGGCTCTAGAAGAATCACTCTAAGAGATCAGGTTTTTCTGGAGGAGATAAGTCACTCCTCTAGCAGAAGTTTGTTGAGTGGCAAAAAATATTTAGGTAAATTCATGAGAGAATTTGGCAGGCCATGGGGCTCTAACATCTGTCTCTGGATGTTTGGAAACATACATGAAGATACAGATTGGGATCATATTGGGGGTTCCAAAGGAATCTCTAAGCAAAGGACAGCCAGGACGGCCCATAATGGCATGGACAGAAAGGGCTCTTGGTTAGACCAGCCGGTGGAATGGCATGGTCTTACAGTGGTTAGCTGGGCCTGGATACATGCGTTTTCCCCATGTTCATGCACACTACCTGCCTGTGAATACAACTTCATAAGTGCTAGACCAAGAGCTGGACAGGGAGATTGGGAAACATCAACAAGGAAGTACATTGCAAACATCAAGGAACTATGGTACAGTAATGGAGGAAAGCAGATGGATATGACTAAAACACCAAATATTCAAGTATGGAAATGTCACAGTGAAGCCCATCAACTTCTATAATATCAATTAATATTTATAATAAAAATAGAAAGAAAGAAAGAAAGAAAGAAAGAAAGAAAGAAAGAAAGAAAGAAAGAAAAAAATTAGTTTTGAATCTTAAATGCCCCCCAAAGGCCTGTGTATGGAAGACTTGGTCCCCATCCCAAGACTCTATTATGAGATGGTGGAAAGTTTAGGAGGGGAGGCCTAGTGGAAGATCACTGGGGCATGCCCTTGAAAGGAATGTTGGAACCCCAACTCCTTCCTGTCTTTCTCTTTCCTGGTCACTACGAGGTGCACAGACTTGCTCTACCATTTACTCCTACCATGATATGCTGTGCCACTATAGGCCCAAAGGAAGCAGGGTCAGCTGACTATGGACCTCTGAAACTCTGAACCAAAGTAAATCTTTCCTCCTTTTAAGTTGATTATCTCAGGTAATTTGTCATCATAACAGAAAACTGACTAGCACACCAGGTATCTAATTCCAGAGTTTATGATCTTAAGCAGTGTGCTTTTCTGCCTCTTTTTTTTTTTATCATTTTACCACACATCACACTCCCCTCCCACCAGGTTGCTAGAAGAGCTGGAGACAGCCTAGTGACTGAGAAGTGGAAAAGGATTTGAAAGAAGACTGAAAGAACAGTTAACACCTCCCCCATCCCATCCACATCACTAATCCTTAAAACAGGATGAGGGCTGAGCCCAAAGGGAAAAATGTCTACATTGGAAACAAGATTACAATGTTGGTTTAGAATGGATGTAATACTTATTAATTACTTTTATGATCTGTTAAAATTGCTATCAAACAGTGGAGTAGGGGGAGGCTAAAAAACATGTGCAATATATGGCAGTACAAAAGTGAAGCTTTTTTCTGGTATATAATACTGAATACAGAGTACCCAATAAATATTTCATTTTAATAGGTATTTTTAATAGCTTGAAACTGATAAAGTTGTACTTATCAATCAGCCATGGAAATCAATAAAGCTACCAAGGTACAGCCAAGATTAATATTAGTCATAAGTATACCAAAATATAAGTCTGGAAAAACTTTAGAAGTTATCTATCTCTTGTTAAGTCTAACCCAATAGTAAAAAATGGTGGGGCACACAATGTAAATGAAACACAAAGTAAAAAATGATTAACTGCCATAGAAGCTTTCAAAGAGTAATTGAAGTTCAATAACACAAAAGAATACACTAACAGAATACTTATTTGTATTCTTAAATTTACAACTTCAAAATTTTGCAAGTTCAAAAATTGTGTTTCCTTATTAATCAATTCATCTTTTCACTTCAAAACTGGCAATAATAAAATGACTTAAAATAGTGAAACTAATGAAAGCTGTGGAATAAATGATAATATATTCTAACCTACAATTTAGAGAAGTTTTGAAAGAAGTTGGAAGTAGAATCTTCCTTTTACTTCTACACAGATACAAACAATCCTTGAAAATAAAACAAATGTTTCACAGACAACTTCCTTTCTAGCAAGTTACACATCAAAACTCCTCAGTTGTTGAGACAAAAAAAGTCTGTCAAAAACATTGAAACTATTTTGGACCAAATTATTTTTACTCTATTCATCACAATGAGTCATGAAAAAAACTATATCAGTAGGTTTGTTTTGTTTTGTTTTGTTTTGTTTTGTTTTGTTTTGTTTTGTTTTGATTGAGTAAATAACATTTCACATGTACAAGTAATTTCAAGAAGAAATCTTGTTAGAAAGCCTAAATTATCTATAGAGTGTTTAAAGTTGACCAATCCTAAAGAGGATACAATCTCCAAATGAAAAAAACAAAACCAAAAACAAGTTTCTGAAATATTTCAAGGAGCTGAAACCCTAAAAGGAGGTTCAGTGAAAAGGAGAGAGCCCGTCTTATTGAAATACAATTCTCTTTTTGGAATACTGTTCTACAGTTTGACAAATGCATACAGTCAAAACACTGAATGCAAAAACATTACTACATTGAAGATGTAGAAATTTTTGATATAACAAAAATATTCTCCCTATATGCCTAATCAAGGGTTTGTTGACCTCTAACTCCCAGTTGATCTTTTTTCTGTAGTTCTTTCCTTTTCAGGATGTCCAATAATTGGAATGGCCCAGTGTGTAACTTTTAAATTTTGAACTCTTGTTTTTAGTGCTGTGCAATTGAGATTCATCTATGTTGAGATTAAATCTATGTCAGTGGTGTGTTGTTAAGTAGTAGTCCATTATGTGTATGTACCACAGCCTATATATTCATCAGTTGAATAATTTTCACCTTTTTTCAAGTTTGGGGTGATTATTAATAAAGCTGCTATGAACATTTGCATAGAAAAAAAAAGGAGGCTCAGTCTAGGGTTTGTAATTGTGTTCACAGATAACACAAATATGACAGCTACCTCATTTTGCTCTTTCCTGATCAGTTGTAATTTTCAAATTTTATACTCTTTTCCAAAATTAATTTTGTGTCCAGCTCCTCATTTTTAACTTAGCACAAAATTATAGGATCACAACTCTTGCTTTTTGACTTAACAATAAAAAGCTAAGCCATAACTCAAAAAAATTGATTTGTGATTCATCTTGGATGAGCGTTGGATATTAGTAATTTTTGAATTGCCTCTCTAAAATAAGACACACAGCTTTCATTCATTAGTGTGTGCAAGTGTGACTTAATTCCTTTCTTACAAAGGCTTAAGCCAAAACCAAAGATAATAGGTAGATGTAAACCTCTAGTTAAACCTACAAGCAGAATCTGCCTTTTATGTTCCAATACTCCTTCAGTTCTGCAACTATGCTGCTCCCTAGCCATTCACTATAATTTTCCCAGTATAATACATATCCTAATTGTGGATTAAAATGGTCATAAATGAGTCATAAAAGCTGTTTTCAAAAGCACTAAACATATTAGGTGCCCAGACACTAAGCATGTGTTGAAGCTTTGCTAAAACTGAAATTAGGGCATTGTTTTTACCTCAAATGATTCTCATTACAAATCTATTCAGCATTCATTGGAACAGCATTTTTGTAATGACATTTGTATTCATATGCATCCATATTAGTTTCAATGTATATTCCAGTTTAATTCACCATTGGTTAGAAATTAGTTGATGGTTCTTTAATTGCCTTATTTGGTTGGAAAATTAGTCCCCACTTCTTTCAGAGTAGCTCTGAGGCTGGCATAAACAAGAGTGCTGGGCATACACAGTAGAGTCTATTCTCTCATTTTGCCACCTAAACCCATCATCGTTACTGCAATTGGATTCTCACTTATTGAGAAAATAAAGAAAAAAATTCCTTCTCCAGTTATAATGTGGCCCATAAAATTACATGATGATAGCCAAGAGAGTCATGGATATGCAGGAGGAAAAATAATTTTCATTTTTTAAATATAAGGTTGTTTTTTCAATCAGCAATTTCATTCTGGCTTTAATCTAACTGCTAATGTTAAAATTAAATATTAGTATTGATGCTTTTTATTCAATAAGAATAATACTTATTACTTAACCAGAGTTTATATTACCATTCACATATTCTCTCATACCTATGGCAAGTCTATGAGGCAGAATATTCTCCCCCACCCCCCTCCATGCTGGAGACAGAATCCAGGGCCTTGCTCTGCTGTGCAAACACTCTGCAACTGAGCTATGTACCCAGCCCCAGAACATCCCAATTTCATAGGCAGGCAAGTTCGGACTCAGAAATATTTAATGATTTTTCCAGTGTCAAACATAAATATTATGGCAAACATAAATATTAAGACAAGACCAAATTCTTACACTTCTATAGCTCATTTCATCTCTAATATAAATGTTAACATATATCAGTCAAATGCAGGATTATTACTGTCAGTAATAGATCAAGCAATAAGCACTTATCATTTCCTATCTGTGTAGTATCAGGCTCCATAAAAGTACAAAAGAATAATAATGTATGATTCTGGAGAATTTAAAATATGGTTGCATCTTGCTAAATGATCTAATTTCAGTTAGTGTTAAATTTCAAATTCTCATTTTTAAGTTAATATTTTCAATAACAATATGGCAAATGCAAGCAGACAAGAATATGAGAAATACTACAAAACTTATGATCTACTTGCTCCAACAAATGAAAAGTTAAAAAAAGAAAGAAAAAGGAAAATGAGAGATGGAAAACATAGATTTTAAAAAAACTGTTAGGAAATATGTCATCCAAATTTAAAGTGTGGGCCTTGTTTAGATCCTAATTTGAATAAATCTGCTGTAAGAATGGGAACACTGACTAGGCATACAAAGACAGCAAGGTATTGTTGATCATTTCTTTGAGGTGCAATAATGGTTTTTTAAACAGTCCTCAAATTTTAGAGATAAATGTAAAATATTAACAGCCAGTTAATAACATCTAATATTTGTTGAACATTTCCTATGTTCCAAAGACTAGGCTAAGTATATTTTGTATATTGTTTCATTTAAAACTCATAACACCCTAAACACTGTCTTACTTTCTGGGTGAAAAACTGAAGGTCATATTTCTTCAGGGCAAGACACAAAATCATAGAGCTAACAAAGGTCTCAGCTGATATTTGAATCCAAATCTGTCTCATTAAAACTTCAAGCCTGAATCACTCTGCTAATTGTGTTTTTATCAACTGAAGAAGTCTAAAATATGTTTTTAAAGGTAAAAGAAATAATAAAATTTTGTGATATTCTTTTTAATACCAGGATTATCAACACTTTTACTGTTACCAAATAGATAAGAAATGTCTCACAAAAAGCAACCCAGATTTTCTTTTGATTGTCTCTGTAAGGAATTTGAGGAATTTCTTAGGAGAGGCAGAAACATTGTTCTTCTCCCAAATTGGTTCTATAAATTCAGCAAGTGAGTGAGCACATTCAAGAACAAGGGAAATGGCAGAACTGGCATTTAAATCACTTCAACTTCAAAATGCTTTGTGCTCTCTAAATCCTTTTGATCATTAAGTCAGCAGTAAACAGATGTCTAAGTAAGAACATTTTGAGGAATATTTTCCAGAAAATGTGGAAGAAATACTGCTTCTTTGAACAGAAAAAAATTTTGCCATTATTTGAAGGCAAATGAACCAGTGCTCCAAGGATGTAGTCTATTGTCACAAATGTGAATTCTTTGCAAGTCTTAAAAAATAATTGGATGTTGTAAAATCTGAGGAATAGAGAGATAGGATTGCAGAGATGATACTTCAGAGACAGCAATGTCTCTCAGATGAACATGTTTTTCCTAATATCATTCCCATGATTGGGAATGGTCTGAGCTAATTTTAATGCATTTTTTTAAGAACTATTGCCAGAGCTCTCATCCACACTGACTCTATATTTATGCCAGAGTGTGTCCTATTCAGCATGGCAATGATGTGCATATGCAATACTTTATAAGATACATGCAAGAAAAGAGTTAGCAAAAGTACATTATATCCTCCTAGTTCTTATCTCCCATCTCCAACAAAAGGTGAATTTTCAGGTAAAAAGAAGTACTTTTAGTATCCTCTTAAAATTAAAAAATATATAGATTCTATAAAAGATTCAAAGAAATTTAAAATAAAGAATGATTCAGAAATCATCCAAATTTTCTTGTTTGGTATGTAGAAAAACCAAAAGAGGGTTTAGTTTTGGGTTGATTCTAAACATATTGTCCATTTCCATATTTGTTATCAAAAATTTGAGGCCGGGCACAATGGCGCAAGCCTGTAATCCCAGCACTTAGGGAGGCTGAGACAGGAGAATTGCGAGTTCAAAGCCAGCCTCAGCAATGGCGAGGCGCTAAGCAACTCAGTGAGACCCTGTCTCTACATAAAACACAAAATAGGGCTGGAGATGTGGCTCATTGGTTGAGTGCCCCTGAGTTCAATCTCTAGTACCAAAATAATATATATATATTTGAGTAAATTATTAGTCAGATAATTATTAAGCCAGGTGTAGGGACACATGTCTGTAAACTCAAGGACTCTGGAGGCTGACGAAGAAGGATTGCAAATTTAAGGCCAACCTGGACAACTTATCAAGACTCTGGAAAGGAATGGAGATTTATCTCAGAAATAAAACACCCCTGGGTTCAATTCCCAGTCACCAAAAATAAAAATAAAAAAATAATTTGCCTAAAGTAATAACAGAACTAGTTAGCACAAGAGCTTGAACTAGAAATAAAACTTCTTCACCACAAAAGGCATTTTGGAACAAGTATACTTAACTTTCAGAGTAACTGTGCACATTTTAACTAAATCCTGTTTTATGACGTAAAAAAAAAAATGCCATGGGATGACAATTTTTAAAATATCATTTGTCTGTTATGGTTTAGATATGAGGTGTCCCCAAAAGCTCATATGTGAGACAATGCAAGAAACTTCATAGGTGAAACAATTGTGTTATGAGAGTCTTAACATAATCAGTGCATTAATCCCCTGAAAGGGATTAACTGGGTGATGACTTTAGGCAGGTAGAGTATGGCTGGAGGAGGTAGATTAATAGGGGTACCTTTGGGATATATATTTCCTGCCTGGTGAGTGGAGTTCTCTCAGTACTTCTTGATTGCCATGGCCTGAGCTTTTTCTTCTCTTGCTCTTCTGCCATGACATTCTGTTTCTCCTCAAAGCAATGAAGCCGGCCATCCATGGACTGAAACCTCTGAAACAATGAGCCCCAAATAAACTTTTCCACTTCTAAAATTGTTCTTGTCAGATCTTTTGGTCACAATAGCAAAAAAGCTGACTAAAACAATATTGTAAGAAGTTTGAAAATGTATTTTTTTTCTAAATTTAAAAATGAAAATCCAAGCTAGGCTTGATGGCATGGCACACACTCATGATCACAGTGACTCAAAGGCCTAAAGTGGGAGGATCATGAGTTCCAGGTCAGCCTGGGCAACTTAACAAGACCCTATCTTGAAATAAAAAATTAAAAAGGACTGGGATATAGCTCAGTGGTAAAGGTTCTTGGATTCAATTTCCAGTGCCAAAAAAATAAATTAAAATTTCTACCATCTTCAATAACAACTAGTCTTTGAACTTAACAGGAAAATTTTCTTGAAAAGACCTAAATTATCATGGAATATAAGTTTACTAAATGTTACATATTTTTAAAAAAATTTTATCCTAAATATATTGAATAGACCAAGTAATTATTTCAGATCACTAAAATTATTCATCTCTGTAGGACATGCATATGGGAGACAGCAAAATCTTAACGCATCTGAAAGTTAAATCTTAGACTTGAAACCACGAGGAAATAAAACATAATGGATGAATATAATCAAGTCAAAAACAAAAAGAAGCTGGTCTAAAGTGACTCCTTTGGCCAAATTTGGGACAATTTAGAATCAAGATAATAATGATGCCAATAAATTATAATGCATTAAAAATTTTCATCATTTATGGTATTAATAAGGAAAGAGAGAGATAGAGACATAGACAGACAAAAAGAGAAGAGCTAAAGACAGTTTGGCAAACTATTAACAACTGGAAAATCTAAATAAAAGATATACAGAATTTATTATACTATATTTTAAAACACAATTTTTTAAAATTTTTCAAAATAAAATGTTGAGGAAAATATTAGCTATCTCCCCCAGTCATGTATATATATATAAATGAAAGGACACAAGTGTTTATCTCTTGGCAAAAAACTAAAATCCAATTAAAGAGGCTCGGAGGTGATAGGATTAAGCAATAGGTTATGTTCATAACTATGAAGTTTATACTTAATAAATTTTATTGACATTGCCAGTTTAAAAAAAAAAGAACACATGTCTAGACTAAGAGTGGAGTGGTCTGCTTGTTATCTATGAAAAGGGACTTTGGAGAGCCTAATTTGAGTGGCACTGGGTCTACAGGACTCTCAAAAGGCCAAAGTGGTCTGACAAGCCAAGAAATTTAAATCAATTTGACAGTTAAAACACCATTATGGAAATGGGTATATCAGGTACCCACTAGGTGGCACAAGTCACTAAAATCATCTGATTCTCTGCTGATGGAGATAATCCTATAGATTCTGGTAGGAGGGAAGAACAACATTGGCAGATCAATATGCTCTATTTGACAGATGTGTTTTTGTTGACATTCTGATGGAGATATCCAGCTCCTCTAGTGTTCATATACATGATTAAGCATGTTGAGGTGATTAGGAAAATGTTGTGTACCTGAGTTTTTGAACATGCAAACGTGGGCAACAGAGCAAAGGCATGATAGACTTCAGAAGGTTTTCTTCAAATACCACTTTTATTTTTATTCCCAAATATTTCTGAAGTGACTTTGAAATTCAGTAGTAAAATCAATAAGAACAATTGATGTTGAAGTGTAAGACACAGTATTTTTTAAAGATATTTTTTAGTTATAGATGGATACAATAACTTTAATTTATTTACTTTTATGTGGTGCTGAGGAACAAACCTGGTGCCTCACAGGTGATAGGCGAGTGCTGTACCACTGAGCCACAACCCCAGCCCCAATACACATAGTATTTTGATGTTATAAAAATCTTCGGAAAAAGCAAAAGAACTTTGACCCACTTTCCTTTAGAAGAAAATAGTCGAGAGAGGAGCTCTCGGTGAGACAATATTTCCATCTGTTATCTGTGTTGTGCTAAAGACTCTAACTTCCACAAAAATGAGTGAGTTAAAATTAATTTCTTCAGCTGGGTGCGATGGCACATAGCTATAATCCCAGTGGCTGGGGAGGCTGAGACAAGAGGATCACAAGTTCAAAGCCGGCCTCAGCAACAGCGAGGTGCTAAGCAACTCAGTGAGACCCTATCTCTACACAAAACACAAAAATAGGGCTGGGGATGTGGCTCAGTGGTCAAGTGCCCTCTGAGTTCAATCTCTGGTACCATCTCCCCCCCAAAAAATAATTTCTTCAACAAACAGTTTTCCAGAATCTATGACATGTAAAGCTTCCCTCTGGGGTTCAGCACTGTCCACTACACTCATGGAAGTTTTATCATATTGTCTGTTAATTGTTTTGAAATTCTTCAACATAGACAACGAAGTAATTTTCTCTCACAGCAGCCCTTATCTCCCAAATCACACTTTATTTTGAGTGTTACACTGGCCTAAATAGAGTATCAAGCACAAAAGACAAACTAAGGGGATCCTTTAAATCTAGGACTTGCTAAATTTAAATCAATCTTAAAACTAAAGTTTTCTAGAGAAGATTTCCCCCAAGATGTGCTAGATCTTTAGTTGCTATTCTGTAACAAATATTGACTGTATTAATTATCTCTAAGGCTACCTACAAGAGAGTGACAGGATCTGTCTGAATACTCAAGGACAGAGTTAATGGTAGCAAAATGGGAAATCACAGGATGTCAGCACTGCAACATGGCTAGCTTGTGGGAATCATCTCAATACCAGATAAATGTTACAAATGAATCACAAAAGACTAAAGAGAAGTTGTAGAACACAGTGGGAATATCCTGACAGGAAGAGATTACAACAAATGAATCAAGCACTACCATAAAAGATAATAGAATGAATAGAATAAGAATAGTGATTGATATATTTCCAGAAACTAAGCAGTCTTTCATAACTATGAGAAACAGGTTAGAAATGAAATACACCATAATAAGTATTCTCAAATAACCACAATGGCATAAGACAATGGGAATTATTTTTTTTTAATTATTTTTAATTCAGTATGCATTATAGAGCAGCCACTTTGGTTAGGGTCAATTTAAACTCTGAAGACAACTATCTACTCAGTAAATTACCTCCAAATTATAGAGATACAGGAAATAATTTACATTTACTCTATCTTTCTAAATAAACTGTGGTCTAGAGCAATTAAATGGCCCCAGTTAATGAGGAAATAGTCTACTTGACAGAGCAAAGCTAGCTAGCTGTGGAAAGAAATGGTAGAATTACAAATATAACTATTTTGCTAGCCCTAACTAGATTATGGATTTAGCCAATTATTGTCAATTGATACTTACAAACATTAGGAAAATGGCTTTTAGTGATTCAGAAATTCACAGTTTCAGACAAAAAAACATAGGTCACATACTGAGAAACATAACTTTACTATGGAAAAATCAGACTTTCACTGCCTTAGCTCTGTTGTCAAATTTAATATCACCATTAGTGAGACAACCAGACGTCTGTGATTTACAATGTTACACAATGTAAAATATACATCTTCTGTGATTTTAATTTTGACAAATATGTTTAACTTGAATTTAAAAGGCTTCAGATTATAGAGATAAAAGAATAAAGGAACAAGTAAAACTACACCACAAGAAAGAGATCAAACAAGACAAGACGTTCCACAGGACAGCTAGAAGGACCTCAGCAAATGAGAACGTTATCATAAAAGGTGTCTTTGAAGAATGCAAGAGACTCACGGGATTTAGCAAGATTTGTTTAGATTTGGTTCTTGAAAAGGAACATTGGAGAAATTTAAATATGGATTGTGTATTACATGATAATAATAAACTAATATTTTTGTTAAGTATGATAATGTCATTTTAGGTAGGTAAAATGTTTTTAAAGAAACATGTTGATGTATTAGAACACAATGTTACATTTATTTTACATAAAATAAATTACCACAGGCAATAAATTAGCTTTTATATAACACTATAAGCAGAGTTAAAATTTAGAAGACTATTAAAAGCATTTCAAAGATAGCTGCTCCTAGTTTTCAACTACCTACATCTCTAGTCACCAAAATATATATTAATCAACATAGTAAGTGTTAGGAATTTTTTGCATTGGTTAAATGGTAGCTTCTCAATGGATATGAATTGGCTAGAAATATTCCATAGGCACACTGGTACTTAATTCTGCCTTGTATTAACCTTTCATGCAAATTACTTGTCAGAGGACCTAAAAAGGAAAAGGAGCAAGACTTCACTTAGAATACAGACAAGTGGCATGACTCCGTTGGTATTTGCATTCCAATAAATGTTTGTTGAGGGCTGGAGTTGTAGCTCAGTGGTAGAGTGTTTGGCTAGCATGTGTGAGGCACTGGGTTTGATCCTCATCACCACATAAAAATAAATAAATAAAATAAATAAATGTAATGTGCCCATCTACAACTAAAAAAATGTTTGTTGAGTATGAAAATTCGGTCTGAGGTCTGCTTCATTTCTTTCATTGTAACATATCACCTCGTAGTTACCTTATGAGTAAAGAGATAAATGCTCTCCTACTACATCTAATTATTGGAAGTCTGTAACCACCTACCAAAGAAACTAACTGTGAGTGTGCAAGGTAGCTAAAGTCAGTTTGAAATGTCTAGTGGACTGCAACAGAAAGTAACTTCAGGTACCTATATGTGAACACAGTTCAGAGTGCAAAAGCTCACCCTGGGCCAGGCAGGACTGTGTTCAAGGAGCTCATGTTATGTAAAGGCAAAACTCAAGACTATAAAAGTTCCATTTTCTCTAATTTAAAGGAAATAGTTAACTATTATTTTATTTAATCTTGTGTATTAACACCTATGTATCTATTTTCAAACCAAAATCTAGTGCTTAGTTTAACTAGTTATTTCTCAATTCATTGAAGTATTTTCCCTAAGAGAACATCACACTTTCTAAAGTATATTCTCGTATCTTTTTAACATCAAAAATGCTTTTATGTTTATTCTTTGAAGCTAGTTGTAAAACATTGAACCTATTATTACGAAAAAGTGAAAAAAAAGTTTGCTTTAATAACACTTTGGGTTCTCTCTTACTAATTTGTCATAAATCATTGCTTGCCATTTATATGTTAATTCTAAATAAGACCAAGAAAAATAATTTCAGGTTCTTTGTTCAAAAAAACATTCCTCGTACTGAATCTTGTCAAAATAACTCCCAGCTTTGTGGAAGCATGAAAGAAGAAAGAAGCTGCATAATATTAGTTCATTCCGGACTTGACACTCTTGCAGAGTAAGCAACATACTTTTAAAAATGAAAGGTCAGATGTCAAACCATTCTGGCCAAGCCATGATTTGTTTTAAGATTCCTAGTTACAATTTGTTAGAGCACTGTGGCTTCCAATAGTTCCACTATTAACCCTTTATGCATGAAGTGCTTATTATAGATAAGCAGCATATATTTTATCTTATTTTAATTTGGAAGAAATTACACAGTATTTAAATACAAATTTATCCCTATTTTAGGTAATAGGCCTGCACCTTACAACTTATTCAAATATCAAATATCTGAGGAGCATACATTTTACCTTCAGTTAAAATAATGGCATATAAAATACACTGTGAAAAAATCCTCATGTGATAGAAAAAATCATTTATGCTAAATTTTAAGCACCTTTATGATATTAATTTTATGTTTATATTTATTTCAAGTGCACCTGGAATTTCTAAAGATAATGACACATGGATTTTTAAGGCTCACTTTATCAGGTACACAAGTGGAAATTTTAATTTATTAATATTCCTTATATCAAGGCTTTAGCAAAATTTATGAATAAATTATTGTTTAATTTCTTCTTAGGAATTTTGCAAAATTAGGACTGATAAGGCCAACTGAAAAAGGTTGACAAATTTTCTCTAAGACAGTATCTCTATCATTCATGTTGCTTCCACCAGTGAAGGGTGGTGTTTTGTTGTTGTTGTTGTTTTGGTTTTTTTAAAAATATCTTTATTTTGTTGCTTATTTATTTAATTTTTTTATGTGGGGCTGAGGATCAAACCCAGTGCCTCACGCATACAAGGCAAGCGCTCTACCACTGAGCTACAACCCCAGCCTTAAGGGTGGTGTTTTGAGATATAACCATGTCATTGACCTTTTCTCCAGAGCTAAAAGCAGAAGAGGTTCAAAGTAGCGGGGCGCGGTGACTCAAGCCTGGAATCCCAGCACTTAAGGAGGCTGAGATAGGAGAATTGTGAGTTCAAAGCCAGCCTCAGCAAGGGCGAGGTGCTAAGCAACTCAGTGAGACCCTGTCTCTACATAAAACACAAAATAGGGCTGGGGATGTGACTCAGTGGTCGAGTACCCTTGAGTTCAATCCCCAGTACCAAAAAATAAAAAGTGTAATAAAAGTACCTTGTATTTACCCTCAATGTTTTATATATACATATATTTTAAACTTAATTTGCTTTTAATGTTTACAAAAAGTTATACTATATTTTCTTACCTAGTTCTTCCCTAGCAGCATATTAAAATATTTTACATATCAAAAATATTCATTTTTAATATGATTTTAGGATTCATAATAATTCGAGTTTTTAAGTAGCTTTACAGTATTCATCTTCTATCTTTAGAGGTAAAAGCAAAGGAAAAAAATCCTTAATAGAGTATACTGAACTTATTATTAATTTTTACACATCAAGGCAACTTTTACAAATGTCTACTATTTGCATTTTGCATATTGAGGAAAATTAATGAGTCTTTAGAACTGTTGTAAAATAAGTCAGTCAGTCAACTATTGCTTTCTGTGTGCTGCGAAATGACACAGATAAGCCTAGGTGATATAGAGCACACAGAAGGGGCCTCTAAAAAAGAAAATCACTTGTTGAGTGATACTTAAATACTGGAGGACAAGGAGACTTCATCATAAGAAAATGAATGCCTAGTAATTGTCAAGAAA
>PVHX01026224.1:0-21121 GCA_004024805.1 Geosciurus inauris
AGGAGGAGGAGGGAGGAGGAGGAGAAGGAGGAGGAGGAGGGGGAAGAGGAGGAGGAAGAAGAAATAAATAAGTTAATTATAACTACCATAATATCCAACAATTCCACTCTTGGATATTTATCCAAAGGAAACTAAATCAACACACTGAAGAAACAGCTGTGCTTTCCTCTTATTGCAGCACTACCCACAACAGCCAAGAGAATCAACTTAAATGCCCATCAACAGATGAACAGATAGTGATTCATACATGTGAATACTATTCAGCCATAGAAGACCAAAACCTTGTTTTGGTGAAATCATTGGATGAGCCTGGAGGAGATTAGGTTAAGTGAAATAAGGCAGCTTCAGACGGACAAATGCCACATGATCTCAATCACATATGAATCTGAAAAGGTTAAAAAAAGTTAAGAATAGACCACCAGGAGCTGGAGATAATATAGGGGAAGGTGAGATGGAGAGAGATTTGTCAACAGGTACAATGTTACAGTTAGAAGGGAGAAAAAAGTTCTGGCACTTATGGCTAACAACAATTCATTATATACTTCCAATAGTTAGAAGAGAGGATTTTGAATACTCTTTAATGATAAAAGTTTAATGTGATAAATATGTTAATCGCTCTGATTTGATCATTACATAAGCATATACATATTTCAAAAATTTACATCATATCCCTAAATAAGCACAATTATTGTTTATCAATAAAATAAAATAATAAAAAAGAATTTTCCCAATACCAAGCCCGGCTGCAAACACTGGGAGAGGTACAAGTTTTCATATGTCTGGTTAAAAAAAAAATTTACAAGGAACTAAAAGAAACAGAAAAAAACACAGTCCCTTTTATGTATGAAAATGACAGAAATTTAAAGTGTACTCAATGTGCTCAGGGAATTAAAAGGAAAATATACACAAAGAAGATTGTTGTTACAATATTGTACACTGAAAATTTGCTAAAAGACAAACTTTAGGGGCTCATACCACACACACACACATGCGCGTGTGCGCACACACAATGTTGTACACCTTAAATCTATACAAAAAAAATTTTAAATAGAAGTTTGAAATATGGGCTGGGATTGTGGCGCAGTGGTAGAGCGCTTGTCTCACACATGGGAGGCACTGGGTTCAATCCTCAGCACCACATATAAATAAATGAATAAATAAAGGTCAATCAACAACTAAAAAAAATTTAAAAAAAAATTGAAATAAAAATAAAGGGATTAACTGTGAATAAAACACAAAGCCCAGATAGCAATTATTTCATGATATATGAAATACATATAAAACAATTTCATCATCATATGAAATATCATTCACAATAATATGAAATTTACTTTTCACAATAAGTTTGTGTACATCTTTGTGGCATTGTTCTTTTACTGAATGCACAAATGGCGGGTGCTTTAGGAATTTGAAACCGGTGACTTTTTCCCATTCTTGGTGATAAGTTTTAGAGGGCAGATAAAAATCACTTTGCCTCAATTTTAAAGATATCTTTCTATTCTTAAGCTGTTAAATTTCTAAGTTGAGGGGGAAAAAAACCCCAAAATGTGGAGGTGCTCTGACTCGTCATCATTTCTGGGGTCAGGGACAAGGTCATGCTCCTCATGAGTTCCCTGGTGGGGTCAGTCAGCCAGAGTGGGGTGCCAGATCATGAAATGACAGCAGTTGTGAGGGCTTCCTTGTTTTCCTCACATTCTTCTAGGGCTTCTTCATTTGCTCCCTTTGATTCATGTATGGATACTGCCCACCCTGGTCTGCCTCAAAAAACATTTTTTTTTATTAGAGCATTATAGATAAGCATAGTAGTTGGGTGCATCCTGACAAAAATCAAACATGCATGGAATTGATTTCAGTCCATAGTCTATGTTCCCCCTCTCTGTCTGCCCTCCTCCTCCCCCTATTCTCCTTCCTCTACTCTACTGGTCTTTCTTTCACTCACCTATTGATTGATTTTTGATTGATGATTTCTGCATATCCATAAAGGTGAAATTCTCTGTGCTATGTTTACATACGCACACAGCATGATTTTTAAGAATGGATGCCACATTTCCTCTCCCCTTCCTGTCCTTCCTCCTCCCTCTCTCTCCTCCTTCTACTCTACAGATCTTCCCTGTGTCCTTAGGATACCTGGTCCTCCCCTTTTTCTTTCTCCTGTTTTGCTCTAACTTTCACAAATGAGAGAAAACTTTGGACCCTTGATTTTCTGAGTCTGGTTGATTTCCCTTAGCAGGATGTTTCCCACTTCCATCCGTTTACCATCAAATACCATAATTTCATTCTTTATGGCATCGTAGACTCCATTGTGTATACTGACCACAATTTCTTAATCCACTCATCTACGGATGGGCAACTCAGTTAATTCTCTAATTTGGCTATTGTGAATTGTGGTTCTATAAACACTGAGGCGGCTGTATTGTTATAGGATGTTGATTTTAGTTCTTTTGCATGGATACCAAGGAGTGGGGTGGCTGGGATATATGGTGGTTCTATTTCCAGTTTTTCCTCAAAACATTTTATTGGGTATCTGTGCTTAGTTCTGTGGATAAAACATTTTCATATCATGGTTTATGCTTATACTTTGTGAAGTTTCACATCCTTTAAACACACATCTCTTCACATCTTTTGTTAGATTCCTTTTAAGATTAACTACAAAAGAAGCGGTGATGTTCATAATAATTTTTTACATTTATTCACTGGTACCCAATATCTCTTACTCTTTCATTGCTGACAAAAGGAATCTAAAAACCTCTCAGGATAATGTGTACATTCTAATCCAAATGAACATTCACATTTGAACTATTACAAAAACAATGAATACATAAAAATTGTTAAAGTACTCAGGGTGTAGCTGGCTTGATCAGCATTCACTGATGGATATGAAATGCACAATATTTTTGCTCTTCCTAATTCATGTAGCCTATGTTAAGCTCTCTAGAAATAATGGAGCATTTACAACTAGAGATAGTCTTGGGTATTAATTTGATAAGTATTTTTTCAAAGTAAATTCCATGAAAGCAAAGGTACTGCAAAGTCTTAAAAATGATCGAGTGTTTGTGCAAGCACTTGGTGTTACAATTTTTTATTTTGTATGCTTTTTCTCCTTTCCAGTTTTCTAAGCAAATATTAGTAAAGTTAGGTTGTGATAGAACTATTTGTACAGAATATATTTCCTTAACTAAATGATGAAAAGATCTATTTTAAATATATATACATTTATAATGACAATTAAGATGTGAAAAAATTCTTAGATTTCACTTATACTTGCTAACAACCAAAACATGGAAGGTTGTTTTCTTTTTCCTACTGTTTACTCACAAAAAATATCTTTCAGCTCCCAAGTATATTTTCACTTTCCCTCTGTTCTTCAACAAGTGGTTTACTATATTCTCTTACTAACTGGCAGACAGGCTTTATGATTTCAAGTTTGGACTTGAAATCTAATTGAACTAATTGAACTTGAAATCTAATTGAACTAATTGAACTAATTTGAGCTTGAACCACCTTCTGTACCTATGTGTCTGCATCAAAGTATTAAGCATCTGTACCTATGTGTCTGCATCAAAGTATTTTAAAATGAAAAAAATGTTGGAAGACAAGAAATGTTGACACATAGCCCATATGTCTGATAATATGGAGTGATAAAATATCAAAATCAGATAAAATCTTGGAACTTTTTAATGAAAATACAAAGAGGTCCTAGAGAAATAGTCTGTATCTGTATATATGTATGTAGAAATACATATATGTGGAAGGCTCATGAGAACAGAAAGCACGATTGTATTTCAGATATGTAACTTGGACTGACTTTTGCCTTACTCTATGAATTCTTTGTTCTCATCATCTCAATGGACATATATTATTTTAACAACTACTTAAAATTAATGATATCAAAAGATAATTTATGTCATTAGAAGTACTCTGTGTAATGTGAGATAATTTAATAAAATACAGCGAATGAACAGTGTGATTCTCAATTCAGTGAATATACACAACATCCGTAAGAAAAGTACAAAATCATTGGTGAAATATTATAGCAAGATCATCTATGCCTGATGACAGACTGTAGTATTTTTTCTTATTTTCTGTATTTCTATTTTGAGGGTACACTTCCATTATGAGGGAAAAATACTAAGTGTCTATCATGTAATAATAAAATATTAGGAAGTTACTTAGGAAGAAAAGAACACCTACCTTTTTTGAACCACAAACAGTTCCATCTCTCACCCACATCTTATGCTTTTCTGGACTGTCACTGTAATATTCCAAACTCACGCAGAGGCTTCCACTTATGTTGGA
This sequence comes from Geosciurus inauris, assembly GCA_004024805.1. Taxonomy (NCBI): domain Eukaryota; kingdom Metazoa; phylum Chordata; class Mammalia; order Rodentia; family Sciuridae; genus Geosciurus; species Geosciurus inauris. Next base: position 4,297 of record PVHX01026224.1, read on the forward strand.
ATAAATGGCAATGGCGTCCTTCATCTGAAGCATATTATTACCTGAGTATTTACATATTAATTTTCCACACTTCAGATCCCTAGAATTTATCCACAAATGAAAACCATTAATTTTTTTTTAAAATATTTTTTAGTTGTAGATGGACACAATGTCTTTATTTTATTGCTTTGTATGTGGTGCTGAGGATCGAACCCAGGGCCTTACGCATGCAAGGCAAGCGCTTTACCACTGAGCTACAATCCCAGCCCAACCATTAATTTTAATAGAGAAAAATTTGAATATCATTTCCAAAGTGAACAGATTTAAATAAAAATTCAAGATCTACAAAAGGAAGCCGGCAACAATCCATTTTGACAGACCAAAAAAAAAAAAAAACAACCCACAAAAAACCATGAATTCATTTTTAACAATATGGATAAGAAGCATCTGAAAAAATAAAACCACCATGCAAAACCAAAAGCTCTCAATAAACCAGTACTAGAATGAAACTTCCTCAACCAGATAGGGAATAAAGAGTAAATGTAAAAGCTCTGTAGCTAACGATAAACTTAAGAGTGAAAGGTTAAATATTTCCACATAAAATCAGGAATGAGCAAGTACATCCTCTTTATCCACTTAAAAATGAACATTTTAATAGAGATCTAGATAGTGCAATCAAGTCAGAAAGAAACTAAAGGCATACCAATTGGAAAAAAAATATGTACTTAGAATTTGACTTGCATACAATATAATACCAGACATAAATGACAAGAAAGTCACACCACAGAAAAAAAGTTCAGGAAGGTCACACAATGCCAGATTAATATAAAGGAGCCAAAAGAAGTCTAGTAAAGTAGGAGGAGGAGGAGAGAGGGGATGGAGAAAAGGAGAGAAATGGGGGAGGGAAAGGAGAGATCTTGAACTGAAATCCATGCCTGTGTGAGTTTGTTGGGATGAACCCAACTACTATGTATAACCATAAAGCTCTAATAAAAATGACTAAAACATCATTTGTTAGGCAAAGGAACTGAACAGGCACTTCACAGAAGAAGAAATACGAATGGTCAAGAAATATATGAAAATTTATTCAACATCTCTAGCAATTAGAGAAATGCAAATTAAAACCACACTGATCAAATTGCACTGTTAACATGTAAGCCTAAATAAAACAAACAAATAAACAAACAAAAAACTACATCGAGATTCCATTTTACTCCAGTCAGAATGGCAATTATCAAGAATGTAAGTACCAATAAGTGTTGGTGAGGATGTGGGAAAAAAGGTACACTCATATATTGCTGGTGGGACTGCAAATTGGTGCAACCACTCTGGAAAGCAGTATGGAAATTCCTCAAAAAACCAGGAATGGAATCACCATTTGACCCAGTTATCCCACTCCTTGGTATATACCCAAAGTACTTAAAATCAGCATACTATAGTGACAAGGCCACATCAATGTTCATAGCAGCTCAATTCACAATAGCTAAACTATGGAACCAATCTAGGTGTGCTTCAACAGATGAATATATAAAGAAAATGTGGAATATATACACAATGGAATATTAGTCAGCCATGAAGAAGAATGAAATTATAGCAGTTGTTGGTAAATAAATGGAACTGGGACTGTCATGCTAAATGAAATAAGCAATCCCAAAAAACCAAAGGCCAAATGTTCTCTCTGATATGTGGATGCTAAACCATAACAAGGGAGGTAAGGGAGGGGAAGTATAGAAGTTCATGAGATTAGACAAAGGGGAATTAAGAGAAGGGAGGGGGGACAGGAAAAGGAAAGACAGTAGAATGAATCAAACATCACTTTCCTATGTTCATATATGAATACACGACCAATGAAACTCCACATCATGTACAATCACAAGAATGGGATCCAAATTAGAACAAGTTACACTCCGTATATGTACAATATGTCAAAATACACTCTACTATAATGTATATCTAAAAAGAACAAATTAAAAAGGAATAAAAACCCTCATTTGCAATTTGATTATGATTATTACAGACCAGCAACAATATGGAAATTAAATTTAGAAAACTATTGTGTTCACGGTGGCCTTGAAAACACAGTATTTAGGAATGTATTTAGCAAAAGGCAGAGGATCCTTGCACACAGACTCTAGTAAACTAGCAGAAAAAAACAATCAATGACTGAAATAAATCAAGAGACATTCAAAATTCATCACTGGGGAAATTCAACAGTCCTAAGATGATTCCTGGACCTTTCCTCACCCCTCACCATGAATGCATGTAAAACAGATGAAATCTGAATAAAGGGTGTGGATTTGCCAATGCTCAATTTCCTGATTTTGATATAGTGCTGCAGATTTTTAATATCATGTCAGATGGAGCCATATGGAAACGAGCTGAAAAGTACCGGGAGCCTCTCCATCACATCTGCACTGGTTTCTACAACTGTGAACCTATAGAATGGAAAGATGCAGAGGAATGGTATGAAGTCCAAACCTGCAAGATCAACTTTATAAGGATACCACACTTTGTTGTGTTGCAAGTGTTCAACAGGAAAATCAGATTCTTTAAAGAGTCACATGAAGAAAGAAGGAAAAGTATTATCAGTCCTGGTGTAGCTAGGGGTCAAAAAAAGGTAGGGTCAAGGGGCTGGGGTTATGGCGCAGTGGTAGCGTGCTCGCCTAGCACGCGGGAGGCAGTGGGTTCGATCCTCAGCATCACATAAAAACAAAATAAAGATATTAAAAAAAAAAAGGTAGGGTCAAAAGGTTTCTTTTGTGAGGCACATGGATAATATGTTGCAGGACTGAATCTAGAAATGTCATTTTAGATAGAAATCTAGACTTTTTTTTTTTTGGTACTGGGGATTAAACTCAGCGGTACTCGCCCACTGAGCCACATCCCCAGCCCTATTTTGTGTTTTATGTAGAGACAGGGTCTCACTGAGTTGCTTAGCGCCTCGCCATTGCTGAGGCTGGATTTGAACTCACGATTCTCCTGTCTCAGCCTCCCTAAGTGTGGGATTACAGGCTTGAGCCACCGCACCCGGCTAGAAATCTAGACTTTAAACAATCTAAACTTTAAAAATGAGAAGAGAAAGCTCTCTTTCAATATATCAGTTGAAATTTATTTCAACTACCAAAAACTTGCTAAGCCTGAATATAGCATCTGTTTCTCTTTTGAGTTATTTTAAAATAAATATTTTAAGGATTAAAGTCACATTAAAGAATTAAAATATCTTTTGATACAGTAGGGATGTATATATTTGTATATATAAATGATACGTATCATTTAAGGTATTATATCCTAGGGATTAATGTGAGCACCTGCTTGGAGTACATGCTATGCCATACATTTTTGTTTGGCCTATGTATCTTGTTTCACATCTTCCAAGCCACCACCAGGCCACTATTACTGCAGAAGATACAACAAACCATCCTATAGCGAGGAGATCAGGGAAGATGTCCCTGAACCCAGTGACACCCCAGGTTGTCTTAATGATCCACTAATCTGGGCTGGGAAAGTAGCTCAGTGGTAGAGTGCTTGCCTAGGTTACATGAGTCCCTGGGCTCAATCCCCAGCACTGCAAAAATAAATAAATGAATAAGTAAACAAATAGATAAAATGACCTCCTAATCAGCAACAGGTCAGCCACCCTGGAAACCTGGAGCAATTTGCTGTGGCCTGACTTTTTTTGTCTTTGGCCCACAGAGGGAAGGGATAATGATCAAAGCAGCCCCAAGTATTCAGGGCAGATGTTATCAGAAGGCTCTTGGAGTAGATAAAAGCTGTCTTGCACTCATGGTGTCCACCTACGGAACATGGGTGATCTCAGGGAACACCAATGTTAAGCAAAGTCACCCTGTGACCATGAAAGGTCAAGAAAAAGACAAGCAAATGCCACATGTCATGTCTGAACACACAGACAGAAAAGATACAGACAAGAGGCACATAATCAGACAATTACCTCCACTTCTCGAAAACATCCATTTTAGAGCAAATGGATCCTGACATCCTCCTATAAACCACGCAACACAAAGCACAAATCTGACTGAGTCTGTACAGCTCTGAAGCTGAGATGCTCACAGTTGCCCATCACGGTGTCTCTGTTCCTACAGTGTGTTATGAACCCAGTTTAACTATGGGTGTGCTCCTGGGGGTCTTTGGCTGGAAAGCATTGCAATAGGGTGAATTGTTTGAAACATACAGCACATGTATGTTCACACATGCTGAAACACACACACTCCGCACACTGGCGCATAACTAGAAAGGATTACATGAGATTTGAACCTTAAGATAGGAACTGTGCAGCGAGCCGTTTTGTAGATAAGACTTTTTAAAAAACTTGTGCAAGGGCTGGGGTTGTGGCTCAGCGGCTAGAGGGCTCCCCTAGTGTGGGTGAGGCACTGGGTTTGATCCTCAGCACCACATAAAAATAAAAATAAAGGTACTGTGTCTGCCTACAACTAAAAAAATATTTAAAAAGAAAATTTATGCAAGCACATTCAATTTTCTTAGAGTGAATAATCAGAGGACAGAATTAGAAGTTAGGCCTACGATCAGTTAGGAGACCGGATGTTTAGAGGCACTATACATTACAATCTGCACATAAGCTTCACCCTAAAATCTGGTGACAGTGGAGGTATGGTGAAGACTCCAGCATGTCGCGGAGGCATAGAGGAATGAGCAGTGTTAACGTGACTGTTCATGGAGAGAAGTAGTTCATAGTGTGAATCTACCTGTGTTAAACTGCTTTCATAACAAAATTCTACAGCAATCAGGAAAGCATGATTGAATGAAAAATTTCCATTATGTATTATTTGCAGCATCCAATATAAAGAAAAATGATTAGACATGAACTAAATGAACTAAAGAAAAAGTAACATAGACAAGGGGCAAATAAATCATGAGATACCCAGCAATGATATCACCCAGATACTGCAATTAGCAAAGAGGTTTTTTAAAGGCAGCTAAGGCAAGACCCATTGATGGTACAAAGGAAAAGCAGTTATAATAACTAAAGATGTCCTTTAGTCAGTATAGGCTTTAGCAATTGTCAAACAAATGTCAGGGTATTCTGGGCTTGAGCATATGAGAAAGCAACTTATAAATACACTAAGAAGTGTGTTATAGTTTTTGATTGAAATTAGTTATTACTATAAATTCATGACTTAAAAACAGATTTAAATAATTGGATATATGTGGTTTTGAGCTCTGCTGAGTAAGAGGGCTTAGAAGCAACATGAAGGAGTTGTGAGCACACCTGGTGCCCAGGGGTGTTATTTTCTGAGTATTGTCCTCTGTTAGAAGGAACCTGGGTTCCTTGGACAAAGAGCTGTGTGCAGAGCATGTGAAGGAGAGGTGCAACAGGAGCTCTCAGCATCTATTCTTGTGAACAGGAGCTCTCAGCATCTATTCTTGTGTGTTATAGAACAATTTGAAAGTTCTGAAAGAATCATGTAGACTTTTGGTAGACACAGCGATCAACTGAAAGAGGTTCTCATGAGTCAAACTGAGATGCTGATTTGAGAAAGTATCAAAATAGTGATAGAAATGTATTCCATTGAATAAACAATAATGACTGACCCAGAATGGATATTAATGAGTACATAGATAAGGAAATGCAAAAATGTACTGCTTTTTCCTGCAGTACATTCATTTGTAGGTATACAAAGCAAAATAAAAAATTGAGTTGAAAATTCATCAATGAATTTTAAAACAGGTGGATCAAAGTCTGAAGATAAATACAATATACCCACAGTCTCAATACAACTTCCTCTCAAATTACTTATTAAGTACAAAGGGAAAAATTAGAACATTTCAACTGGGAGACTTAAAAAAATAGCTCTACTAAACCATTTATATGGCAACTTCCAATATTGAAAGAAACTTGTGTGCACTTGTAAAAAAAATTACATTTGAGGGTACAACATTACTTTGGTTGTAAACAGATCAGAATGCAAACTTAAATATAATTGTGAAAAATAGCAAGCAAATTCAAATTAAGGGAAAATTCTACAAAATAATTAGGCTGTCGTTTAAAAAAAGCAAATACCTAAGGAAAGGAAACAAATGAAAATAGAATGTTCCAGATTAAAGAAGTCTGAAAGTACATTTTGAACAGATGCAAATACCTGACTTTGCATTCATTCCTGAGCAAGGAAAAATAGCGCTAAGGAAAAAGTTAAAACAAAACAAAACAAAACTAATGGAGTTTTAATGTGACTCATAGCTACAGTAGAATTTATTCACAATAGAATATAAGACAGGCTGATCGATTTAGGGGTCATGAAGCACAATCTCAACTTCCACTCAAGTAGTACAGAGAAATTATGAACAGAGGAGAGAAGAGTTATAAAAACAGGAAGATAAAACAAATCAGTAAAATGATAACTACTGGTAAATCTCATCAAAGGGGATATGGGCTTCTTTGTGCTGTTGGTGCCTGAGGTCACACAAATAGGTCAACAGTGAGGTTAGGATTTAAAGTCTGTTTTTTAGCACTATACTTTCTAGATAATAAAAAATACCAGACCTTAAACTTTACTACAAAGCAATAGTAACAAAAACGGCATGGTACTGGCACCAAAATAGACATGTAGACCAATGGTACAGAATAGAAGACACAGAGAGTAATGCACATAAATACAACTATCTCATACTAGACAAAGGTGCCAAAAACATTCACTGGAGAAAAGATAGCCTTTTCAACAAATGGTGCTGGGAAAACTGGAAATCAATTTGCAGTAAAATGAAACTTAACCCCTATCTCTCACCATGCACAAAACTCGACTCAAAGTGGGTCAAAGACTTAGGAATTAGACCAGAGACCCTGCGTCTAACTGAGGAGAAAGTAGGCCCAAATCTCCATCATGTTGGATTAGGCCTCAAATTCCTTAACAAGACTCTTATAGCACAAGAAATAAAAGCAAGAATCAATAAATGGGATGGACTTAAACTAAAAAGCTTCTACTCAGCAAAAGAAACTATCAAGGAGGTGAACAGAGAGCCTACATTCTGGGAGCAAATTTTTGCCACACGCACATCAGATAGAGCACTGATCTCCAGGATACATAAAGAACTCAAAAAACTTAACACCAAAAAAACAAACAACCCAATCAATAAATGGGCTAAGGAGCTGAATAGAAACCTCTCAGAAGAAGATATACAATCAATAAATATATATATGAAGAAATGTTCATCATCTCTAGCCATTAGAGAAATGCAAATCAAAACTACGCTCAGATTTCATCTCACACCAGTCAGAATGAGAGCTATCCAAAATACCAGCAACAATAAGTGCTGGCGAGGATGCGGTGAAAAAGGTACACTCAAGCATTGTTGGTGGGACTGCAAATTGGTGCAACCAATCTGGAAAGCAGTTTGGAGATTTCTTAAAAAACTTGGAATGGAACCACCATTCGATCCAGCTATCCCACTCCTTGGCCTATACCCTAAAGATTTAAAAATAGCACATTACAATAAAGCAGTCACCTCAATGTTTATAGCAGCACAATTCACAATTGCAAAACTGTGGAAGCAACCCAGATGTCCTTCAATAGATGAATAGATAAAGAAACTGTGGTACATCTACACAATGGAACATTATTCAGCAATAAAAGAGAATAAAATTATGGCATTTGCAGGCAAATGGATGGAATTGGAGAACATTATGCTTAGTGAAGTAAGCCAATCGCAAAAAACCAAATGCTGAATGTTCTCTCTGATTAGTGGATGAGGATACATAATGGGGGTGGGAACGGGAAACACAGGAGAAATGCAGGAACTCTGGATGTGGCAGGGAGGAGGTGGGAGGAAGGAAAGGGGAAGGGGTATAGTAATGATGGTTGATTGAAATGGTCATTATTACGCTTCGTGCATGTACGAAGACACAAATGGTGTGACTCTATATGGTTTGCAACCAGAGAAATGGAAAAACTGAGCTCTGTTTATGTACTATGACTTGAAACGCATTTAAATAAAATAATTAAATTTTAAAAAATTCATGTATTTTTTTTTCTTTTTCTTTTTTGTTATGGAGGATTGAACTCAGGGGTACTTGATCACTGAGCCACATCTCCAGCCCTATTTTGTGTTTTATGTAGAGACAGGGTCTGACTGAGTTGCTTAGCGCCTCGCCATTGCTGAGGCTGGTTTTGAACTCGTGATTCTCCTCCTGTCTCAGCCTCCCAAAGTGCTGGGATTACAGGCATGTGCCACAGTGCCTGGTTAAAATTAATGTATTTTCATTTCAACCCCAGTGGGATCCTCATTTCTTGTAAAATTAAGGAGATGACATGCAAAATAAAAAAAAATAATTATTGATGGGCAATTAATGTACCTTTATGTAAACAAAACCCTTGATGATAAAACCATAAGGGATGATTTGGGTATGTGAGAAAGAGAAATGTGTTTTTCTGCATCTATGACATTTATTGTTTCATGAAACATGGTCTTGCTTCATGGTTAGGTGATATTTTGCTTATATATAAACTTAATTGGTGGCATTTTCAAATACAAGGCTATAGAGGTTCTCTGTTAGGTTTCTTAAAGCGTACTTAGCTGCACATTCTGTGTATCCGCTCTTAGTTATACCACAGTTCCCAGATACGTCAGTCCTAGAGTTAAGTTCATTAAAACAGTCTTCAGTACCAAACTCTGTCCCTGAAAAAGAGTGAGTTCATTCTAAGTATATTTTTAAACTCCAATATTGTGTTAAAAAGCTGGACTTGCTATATTTATATTATACAACATATAAAAAGGGATAATTAGCAAGGAATATTTCAGGGACATTACAAAGTGAATTACATAAATTAATTTTATAAGTAGCATACATTCCTGAATGTATATGCACTTATACATTAATAGATCTTTGAATACTTGAAGCAAAAATTGATAATTTCAAAAAAGACAAACTCATAGTTATAATTGAAGTCTTCAACATTTCTCTTTCAGTAGTTTGTATAACAAGAAGACAGAGGTATCATACAATGCTTGAAGACCAATATCAGCCAACTTGACCTAATTGACCTTTAGTTTATTGAACACTAAAAGTTACAATCACAAAATACACATCCTGTTCAAATATATATAAAACATTAAGGTAGACCATATTTGAGATATAAAATAAACCTTAACAAATTTTAACATTTTGGAATTATATGAACATTTTTCAGACCATTGCACTTATACTCTCCCCTTCACAATAACAAAGCCATTTGAACTGTGAAGTCTGCACTGAACCCAACAATGCTCTATCAACAGAGGCTGCCAGCTAAGGAGGGGATGGAGCTCAACATATAGACTCCCTAACAAGTTTGGCCAGTTTGAGTCAGAGCTTAAACAGCAGTGTATTTGTGTCAGATAAACTTTATAGTTGGGAGATTCTAAACTTGAAATCCAAGAAAGATCTCCATTTCAAAAAGACTCAGTGAGAAGAAAACTGAATATCTGTAAGACAGTTATTGCATTAACTGCTTCATATAAACTGCTTCCCAATGTCTTTCCACAATTTGTGTTTCACCAGAGTTCTAATTTTATGTATTTTGTCATTACTTGGATCCTTTCTTGACACCTCTTTTCCTTTCTTCCATGTCTTCCTTTACTCCTTTATCCATTTTCTCTCATTTTATCTTCTGTATCTCTTACCCTTCCCAATATTTTTCCCTCCCTTCTCCCTTCCTTCCTTCCTTCCTTTCTTTCTTTTTCTTCCTCCCTCCCTCCCTCCCTCCCTCCCTTCCTTTCTCTTTACTTTAATATTTTTCATCTTTCTTCTAACTCAATTTGGCATACTATAGCTGATGCTTAACCTCTTCACATATTCTATATTATTTCTAACCCACTTTTCTCTTCAGTTAATGGAGTTTAGAGATTTTTGGTAATAACTCTTATTGCACATGTTGAGATATGGTTTGTTTTTAAATTACCACTGTTACTTGAAGTTACTCTCTCTTTTCAAACTGCTAGTTTGGACTTAACCACTTAATTATGCTGATCAGATGTGTGGAAGCTAAGACACACCCAAAGTCTAGGGCTTATTATAAATGGATAACTACTCACTAAAGGACTTCCACATTAAAAAGGAGGAGAGATCCACCTCAATACATGCACAAATATAGGACCTCAGAAAACATTAGAAAACAGGCCAAGAAGATGCCTTCAAAAGTTTATAACCCCCCAATGACTGAATCTACAGATAATGAAGTAGATGAATCCTAAAGAATTCAAAAAGCTTATTGCTAACATGATCAATGAACTAAGAGAGAAAACACAAAATTTGAAAGAGAGAATTTCAAAAAAATGATATAGGTTCTGAAAATTAAACAGAAAGCTTGGCATAAAAGACACAGCAAATCAAATTAAAAATTCAGTTGAAAGTCTCACCAATAGATTAGAACATATAGAAGAACAAATTTCAGGCAGGCCTTGAACTCAAGGTATATGAACTTTGACACTCAGTCAAAAATAAAGAGAACAAAAGAGAGAGAGAGAGAGAGAGAGAGAGAGAGAGAGCGAGCGAGCGCAAGCGAGCATGATCAGAATATACAAGAACTCTTGGACAACATTAAGAGACCAAACATAAGAATTATTGGAATTGAGGCAGTAACTGAGATACAAACTAATGACATTGATAGCCTTTTCAGTGAAATATAAAAATTTCCAAACCTTGGGAATGATATGGACATCCACATATAGTATGCATGTGGACCTTCAAATAGACAAGATCAAAAAAGAACCTCTCTGTGACATTACAATTAAAATGTCAAATATATAGAATATGGATAGAGTTTTAAAAGCTTCAAGAGAAAATGTCAGGTAACATTTAGAGGAAAGCAATCAGAATAACATCCGATTTCTTAACATAAATCCTAAAATCCACAAGGGCTTGGAACACTTTGTTTCAAGTCCCGAAGGAAAATAACTGCAAACCAACATTACCATATCCTGCAAGGTTATTCTTCAGAAACAAAGAAGAAATAACAATCTTCCAAGATAAGCATAAACTAAAATAATTCAAGACTTACTAAATCATCATTATACGAAATACTTAATGGAATCCTCCACACAGAAGAAATTAAAAAACAAACTCCAGAGCTTGGAAAAGGATGAACCTCTTTAGAAGACTAGTTAAGCAAATGAGAATTAGGACTAAGTTACACATTAGAAATAAATAAAAAAGGCAGGAAATAATGAACATCTCCCTATAATAAGACTGAATGTAAATGGTCCCAATTCTCCAACTAAAAGACATGAACTGGCAGAGTGGATTTTTAAAAAGAGCCAACTATAGTTTGTCTGCAAGAGACTTACCTCTTAGCAAAGATATCCACAGGCTGAAAGTGAAAGGTGGAAAAAATATTCCATGCAATAGAGCCTCAAAGAAAGCAAGAGTAGCTATACTTATATCCAACAAAGCAGACTCCAAGCCAAAATTAATTGGAAGAGATAAAGAAGATCACTTCATATGGTAAAAGGAACAATTCAACAAGAATATATATAATGGCAATAAATATTTCTGCACCAATGTTGGTGCACCTGATTACATAAAACAGATACTACTTGAAATAAAGGCTCTGCTAGCCACCAATACAACAATACCAACTGATTTCAACATACTTCTATCAACAATAAGTAGGCCAACCAGATATAAAATCAGTAAAGACACTTCAGACCTAAAACTTATAAGTGAAATGGGCATAGCAGATATCTCTAGGCTATTTCACCCAATAATAGTTGAATTCATTTTTTTCTCAGCTTTTCATGGAGCATTCTCCAAAAGAGAACATATTTTATATCACAAAAAAGTCTTAGCAAATATAACAAAACATCAAAATAATTTCTTGCATCTTATCAGATCATAATGAAATTAGAAACAGACAGCAAGAAAACATACTAAAGCTTCATAAACACATGGAGATTGAACAATACACTTTTAAATGATGAATATATCATTGAAGAAATCAGGGAAACATTTTTAAAATTCCTACAATCAAAGGAGAATAGAGATAGAGATTATTATTGTTCTTTTTTTTTTTTTTTTTGGTACTAGAGATTGAAAACTCAGGGGCACTTGACCACTGAGCTGCATCCCCAGCCCTATTTTGTGTTTTATGTAGAGACAGGGTCTCACTGAGTTGCTTAGTACCTCACCATTGCTGAGGCTGGCTTTGAACTCGCGATTATCCTGTCTCAGCCTCCCTAAGTGCTGGGATTACAGGCTTGTGCCACTGCACCCGGTTTTGTTATTGTTCTTATATGAGATGTCCCACAAGACTCATGTGTAAGATAATGCAAGAATGTTTAGAGGTGAAATGACTGAGTTATGAGAGCCTTAATCTAATTAGTACATTAATCCACTTGAATGGATTAGTTAGTTGGTGTCTTTAGGAAGATAGGGTATGGCTGGAGGAGGTGGATTGCTGAAGGCATGTCTTTGGGGTTTACATTTTGTTCCTGGTGAGCTGAGCTTAGTCTCTTTCTCTGTTTGATCGTGTTTTTGGGCTCTTTTCTTCTGCCACGCCCTTCTGCCATGATGCTCTGCCTCATGTTGGGCACGGAGAAGTGGAGTTGGTCATCCATGGAGAGACCTTGGAAACTGTCAATTGTCCACTTTCTAGCTACATTTCACCAGGGTCAAGTCCTCAGTGGGTCCCCATCCGTGGAAAATACAGGGCCTCCACCAGAACTCACATCCCTGGGCACACGCTGAGCTGGAACGTTACTCCTCACAGCTCCGTGGAAAGCTCCGTTCAGGTTGCCAGCTGCCCAGCTTGCAGGGTCTGAGGGTTTTCCTCACTGCTTTCTTCTCTCAGCTATTACTTTCAAAATAGCAACTGCCTCAAGGAACAAGAATGAATTGTTGATCTCCCCTCTCTAGGCACCCTTCTCATGTCCTTGATAGTTCTGCAACACTTTCAAATAAAATTTTAAGTCACTTTTTTCCATTGAGACAGCTGTTTTTACTTCAGGAAGCTTTGTGTGACTCAGACTAATCAACCATTGCAGAGACAGAGGTCTGCTACCTTCTCTTCTGTTTTAATGATGTCTGTTTAAAAACAGTCTTACTGAGATACTGCTATAGCTCTCTACAGTTAATAGATAGCTAATCACAATTTTCAATTGTTGGCAGACTATCATTAATCTTCTTTTTTTTTTTTTTTTGGTACTGGGGATTGAACTCAGCGGCACTCGACCACTGAGCCACATCCCCAGCCCTATTTTGTGTTTTATGTAGAGACAGGGTCTCACTGAGTTGCTTAGCGCTTCGCCGTTGCTGAGGCTGGCTTTGAACTTGCGATTCTCCTGTCTCAGCCTCCCTAAGTGCTGGGATTACAGGCTTGCACCACCACGCCCAGCTTATCATCATTAATCTCCTGAAGACCCACTTTACTAGTTTCTTCCCCTTTTCCCATATGCCCATATCCATTGTCTTCACTGTGGAAGGCAACTCAAATTCTCATAACTTTGGCACAATTTTCTTACATGTGTATTTTATTTTTAAAAAATTCACTTAGATGGTATTGTTCTAGAATATACTTTTCATAGGTTTTACTCTTACTGTTGTTACTCAATACACACCTAATTTGTTAAGGAAAATTGTGTGATATTTGCTAGGTTGCAACTAGTGCATTTAATTTTTATTCTTGTCTCATTTATTCGATTTTGATTATAAGTGAAGCTTAACATCTACTTCTTCTTTTACTTTCTTTCTTTCTTTTTTCCTGAGGAGGATACAGTATAGGAATTGAACCTAGGGTCACTTTACCATTGAGCTACATCCCTCATTCTTTATTTTTAACAATGTTGTGACAGGGTCTCTCTGAGTTGCTGAGGGTTTCACTAAGTTGCTGAGGCTACCCTCAAGCTTGTGATCCTCCTGCCCCAGCCTCCGAGTCAAGAGGATTATAGGTATGAGCCACCACAGATAGCTACTTCATATTTCAGTGTTTAGAAAAAACACATATATGGAAAATAAAATCATTGTAAATACCTTGGCCAAATACATCTGTACATTGTGCAACCCCACTTTGACACTCTCCCTGGATACAGATCCATGCAGAGTCCCCACAGGGATGCCCATCTATGACAAAGAAGTTTTCTTGACATAATGCAGATGAGCCATTGCAGTATTCAATGAGATCACATTCATTCCGGGTAGACCTGCAGACCTGTCCTTTTTTTGAAAACTGATGGGGTAAAATAAATTATATTGAATAAAGAAGAATGTGAATACACAAGCATTATACAGAATAATGATTGTCATTATCTAGGTCACATAGAAATTTTTTTTTGTAAGAACCTCTTACTTTACACTCACTGCAGCATGGTCCATGAGCACATTCTGAACCATCTTTCAGTGCACACGTGCTGTGTTCGCAGCACACAGGTGTGCTGGCCGCACACTCCTGAAAGACAAATCAAACGCTCTCAAGTATCTTCCAATTTTTATTTTTTGGATGGACATTTTAATCATAGATGCTTAATTGATGTGTTGGCAAAAAGAAAAAAATTCACGCCTTCCTGATTCCCCCATGTCCATACCACCTACTGGGAGTGTCACCATAGCTTGCTCTTGAATTTCATTTCTATTTTCATCTCATTTATTTCACTTGATCCTGAATTTATGTCTACCCTTCCAAATTCCCTCTAACTCTGGCAGTTTTATCTAAGATGGAGGGAGAGAGAGAGACGAGAGACAGAAATTAGTATATATCAAATATATTAATATATTCATAATACAGTATATAATTAATAATATAACTTGATTGAATATAACTTTGAAGTAAATATTTCAAAATGTATACATGCATCAAATCATCAGGTTGTATACACTAAATATTTACGATTTCTTTATGTCAACTATGCCTCAATAAAGCTAGAATTTAAAAAGTTAGATTACTTGTATGGATAGTCTACAAATCAGTGGATCCACATACCAACACGTAGTTTCCCCCGTGAGTGTGTCGTCCCTATATTCTTTCCCAAGGGACTTGGGAGAAAAAGAAGGGTGGTCCATGGAGGGAAATGACAGTACAGTACTATAAAAGTGAATTCACAGTTCCTGAGGCAACTCTGGTCCGCAAGGCTCCACGTGAGTACTGACCTCTGCATTTCCACAGTCACAGGCTTCTCCTTCCTCCACTTTTTTATTCCCACACACCGCCCCCTCCTGCTTGTAAGAGGGCTCTAAGCGTGGCTGATTCTGAAGACACTGGGACTTTTGCTTTGAAACAAAATGTGCGAAATCTTCCATACTGCAGTTACTGAAGATCTTCACACCACTGGAATGACTGAAAACACATGGAACTTCAAATGTTTGTGCTCACAGTTTTTGCCAACTGCCTACCCTCAGAATAAAGGCGCTGAATTAGCATTCCACAACCGACCCAATCCTCAATGCTATTGGTGCCCCAAAGCTATTGGCTTTTCTGTGCATGGGAAGCCAATGTGCAAGAACTTAGATAAAATCTTCTAGTAGGAATAAGGGATCGATAAAAAGATCTATTGATTCTTCTATTACACTTATCTGTTACACTGCTCTCTTATTTTTACCTTCTGCCTTACAACCCGCCCCATCTCCCCTCTGCGACATTCCTGGCACTCTCATGAGGCAGCTCAGTGTTGAAATATCCCTGTACGCACGACAGTAACAAAGACATTCCTTTCTTCACGTAGACGTAGTCATCTATCCTTTTGTTCAGCTCCATAGTTTCAAATAAAACCTACATCTGACAGCTCAGATCTTGTTCCTCTAACACAAACTTACCACCTGAATCCCAGAGGCCAATATCTGATTCTGTACTTGGTGTTTCTTCTTGAGTCTAGCTCAAGGGCACCTGAA
Source organism: Geosciurus inauris (assembly GCA_004024805.1). NCBI lineage: Eukaryota > Metazoa > Chordata > Mammalia > Rodentia > Sciuridae > Geosciurus > Geosciurus inauris. The sequence continues at coordinate 20,099 of PVHX01026224.1, forward strand.
GTCTAAACGGCCTGAACTCTAGATACTCCTTCCTTAAAACTTGCCCCTCCCAAAGGATGGCATGATGTTTCAGCATGTATGGTCTGTGCTCAGTCCAACCACGTGGGCTAAAATCTTGGTTCTGCCACTTACAGGTTGTATGTCCTTGTAAAAGGTATTTAAATAATATATGTATTTTCTTCAGTTTCCTCTTGGCGATATGGAGATAAAGATTCATGTATGTCATAGACTTGTGAGACTCCAATACATGTAAAGCATGAAGAGCGTGTCTGCCCATTGGCTCTACTGTTAATATTTCCAAACTCAATAAAGAAAAAAACTCTAACTCATTAGTCGACCAGGACAAAAATCTTGAGGTTTTTCTATTTCTCACCAACCCCATATCTGTCATGAAATATTGTCGAATCTATATACTAACTACGTCCAGAAGATGCTCTCCCTGACACCCTTCACCATCTCTTAATACAAGTTCATGCAAGAGCCCCCTAACTGACCCAGCTCTTGGATTTTTCTCTTAAAACACAAATCAAGCATGCTCCCTAAAACACTGATAATGTCATATCCCTTCTTTGCTTAAACTCCTGACAGATACTCAAATCCTCAAATGCTCAAGGCTCTCGTACAGCATCTCATAATATTTGCATATAACCTATCACAGCCTCCCATATTCTGCAATTCATCTCTAGATGACTTACAATACCTCAGGCAACATAAATGCTATGTAAATAGTTGTTACATTGCATTGTTTAGGGGATAGTGACAAGAAAAAAGTTGTCTGCACACATTCAGTACAGATATATATTTTTTCACATATCTTTTTTTTTTTTTTTTTTTTGGTACTGGGGATTGAACTCAGCGGCACTTGACCACTGAGCCACATCCCCAGCCCTATTTCATGTTTTATGTAGAGACAGGGTCTCACTGAGTTGCTTAGCACCTCGCTGTTGCTGAAGCTGGCTTTGAACTTGTGATTCTCCTGTCTCAGCCTCCCTAAGTGCTGGGATTACAGGCTTGAGCCACCGC
>PVHX01026225.1:0-20000 GCA_004024805.1 Geosciurus inauris
TTGAGACTGACACCTACCTATTCATGGACCACCTTGTAGGTCTGACAGCCACTTTGGGTTTCACCCACTCTCTGGACCACTTCTGCAATTCATTTGAAGGTACTGACTCTGACCCTGCTGTGGAGCCTGCCACTTGAGCATCGGGAAATGAAATGTCCCCCGAAGGCTCAGGTGTTGAAGGCTTGATCCTCAGTTCAGCCATATCCAGAGGTGGGGCTTGTGGGAAGTTGGATCACGAGGACTCTGCCCTCAGGAATGGATTAGTGCAGCAAGGGACTGCTGGGAGGTGGGAGAGGGTGGAGCAGGTGCACTCTCCTTGGCAGTCTTTGGGGGTGTGCCCTTGGGAACTATCTTGTCTTTGACCCCTCCTCCCTGTCTGCTTCTTGGCTGCCGTGAAGTGAGCATCTCTGCTCCACCATTTCCTTCTGCCATGGTTTTCGGCCTTAAAACAGGCCCAGAAACCATGGAGCCTGCGACCATCCACTGAGACCTCTGAGACCAACTTCCCCCTTGAAGTTGTTTTTCTCAGGTATGTTTTCACATCCACGGAAAGTTGATGAACACAAGTGTACCTCTACAAACTAAGACAGCTGTGGGACACCACAGTGTGAACTCTGTGTTGGACTAAAACATGGCTGTGTAGCACATGCATTGTCAAAGCCCATGCTCTGTAATGAGCTCTAGCTTGCTACATGAATATCCAGGCATTAAGTGCACACACACACACACACACACACACTACATATATATATATGTGATGGATTCTGTAGTACATATATATGCATACATATCATATATGTAAATATATGTAAACATATATACATACACACATATGTATATGATGAATTCTGTAAGATAGAAGGGGGATTAGTAGAAAATTCCATGTTTTACCCACTTTTGAGGGGGAGTGGTTGCAGTCTATGCCAAGTAATACGTTTGTGCCTGAACTGCTTGCTGTTTGGGTGAATTATTAATATAGCTCTTTTTTATGCTCAGTCAAAACTTCTTGTGAAAGACCTTAAAATTCTGCTAGAAATAGCACCTCTGTCTTACCCAATTGTTTTTCCATTTGCATGTAGCATCCTGTGAGTTACAAAGGTGAGCATGTAGTATCACACCTCTGGCATCCTCACAGCCCCCACAAGGCGACAGAGAGTGCCAGCTCACCCTCACCTGCCATTTTTAATGTACTAGAAGGAAGTGGATCTCATCCCGCTTCTTGACCATGTTCTCCTGGAGCCACAAGTGGCTTTCGTTGACCTGGAAATGAAAAGAAAAAAATCATCAGCCATCAGTGGGATCTTGATGCAGACTCTGATGGCATAAACTTTCTGGAGTCACATTTCCTGTGATGGGAGGCAGCATGAGTTCAGGGTTAGAAAGGAAATGGAATCTCACAAACAAGGAGCTGCTGAGACTGAATTGAGCACAGACATGCTCCTTCAAAAAGCATGTGTAGAAATCTAACTACCAGTAAATGGTGTTAGCAAGTAGGGCCTTTGGGAGGTGATGAGATCGTTACTATTGAGCCCTCATGGATAGGATTGGCACCCTTATAAAAGAGACCCGGAGAGCTCCCTGCCCCTTCCACCATGTGAGGACCCAGGAGAAGGCACCCTCTAGGAGCCAGGAAGCAGCCCTCAGCAGACGCGGAGTGTACTGTGCTTTGACGTCCCCATCTCCAGGATTGAGCAGGAGATGTCTGTTCTTCCTAAGCCACCCGGACTATTTTAAGATGATTTGTCATAGCAGCCCCAATGGGCTATTCTAAGGATTTACATACTTGTTTTCTTTTGGGACAGGAGGTAGGAAAAAGCCACATTACAAGGAATTGCAGAAGTTTCGAGATTGTGTAATACCCCAGGAGGACCCTTCGCCAAGCCTGGTTTGTACATCCCTGAGGTACCTTGGGCCAAATCATTAATGTGGCTCTGACTTCTGTGTGGATTGATGGCCCGTGAGCCCACTGGGGCTAGGGGACTTCTCCTTGGCCTAGTTGGGACTGCTTGGAGGCTCAGCCCTGCATGTCAGGAGGGCTATGACTGCAGTCAGTCTCCTTTCCATTCCTGTAACCAGAGAAAATCACCTTGTAAAGAGAACAGGCTTACTTTGGCTCACTGTTTTGGGGATTTCAGTCCGTGCTGCGTTGGTCCTGTTGCTTCTGGCCTGTGGCAAGGCTGCACATCATGGTGCCAGCACATGACAACGTATTCTGCTCCACTGGTGGCCAAGATGCAGAAGAGGACGGAAAAGTGGTGCTGTGGTGCCACTGTCCCCGTCAGGGGCGCACCTTGAAGGGAGTGCAATTCTGGGAAACCTTCCACTAGGCCCCACCTTTTAAGACTTGTCCACCTCCCAATCACAACCAGCTGGGGTACCAAACCTTTAACATACGGGCTTTTAGGGGACATTGAAGATCCAAGCAATATCAACCACATTCCCCACTTCCCAGCAGCTGCAAGTGGCTGAGGCCCAATTGCAGGCAGTCATTGTGGCTGTCACTTCATTGACAAGGTTGCTCTTATGTTTGTCCTGCAAATGGACAGAGCTGTCAGGACACAGGTGTTCAACTTAGACCCACACTAGAGGTGGTGTCCAGCCACAGTGGCCTCTGGGCACCTCTGCAGGATGATGAATGCCTGGAAGCAGAGGCTCTTTTCTTTCCCTTTCCTTAGGGAAATTTGTCCCTTACCTCATGCCCTGCCACAGTGGCATTTCTCACTGACACGCATGCATCAGAGAATGCCGATGAAGTTACCTGTCGTGCCCCAGTTACCCAAGTCACAACTGGAGCTGTTCGAAAAATAGAAATGTCTGGTGCTCAAGCACAACTTACTGCATCAGGATGGAGCCTGCCTTTTTAAGCAAGTTCCCAGGTGATTTCTGCCCACACTTGACTTGGAGAACCCATGATCCGGGGCACTGCTCCTCAAGCCATTGACTCCATCTGATGAACATGAAGGGCTTGTGAGAGCAGATTGCTGGTCCTGCCTGCTCTCAGAGTTTCCAATTCTGTTGACTTAGAGTGGAGATGGAGAATTGCATTTCTACCAGACTTGGGGTTGATGTTTTTCTTGAGATCTGGGGACTGGATTTAGAGGGCCACTAGTTTAAGTCTTAGATTCTAAGAGAAAGATGAGGCTAGCTGCTTTTCCTTGGATCTTGAATGTCCACCTCCTGAGGGCCCAAGTGTTGAAGACTTAGTCCCCAAATCATGGCACTGTTGGGAGCTGGTGGGCCTTGTGGAGATGGGGCCTCATAGGAGGAAGTGGTGTACTAGGGGTGGGAGCCACTTGCAGGGGATGGTGGAACCCTGGCCTCTCCTCTTTTTCTTTTTGTTCTTTTTTTGCTTCCCAGTTACTATGAGGTGAGCAGTTTCCTCTATCGTCAGCTTCTGCTGTGATGTGCAGCCTTGCCACAGGCCCAAGGGAAATGAGGTCAACTAACCATAGAACAAAACCTCTGATACCACAGGCCAAAATAAACCTTTCCTCTTTTTAAGTTGATTTATCTCAGGTATTTGAAACAGCAGCAGAATGCTGGCTAGACCACAGACATAGGTATAGTAACATTTTGGCCAAGGAGCTAACTGAAATTTGTCTGATGTCTACATTCCTAAAATAAGAAGAAAAAAATGCCTAAGAAGCATACTTCCATTATCCATGCCAGCCGACCTGGAAAGTGGCAGAAAAGAAACACAGAAAACAGAGAGTCTAAGAAAGAACCACATAGACAGCATTTTTTTTTTTTTTTTTTTTGAGAATGTGACAGTTTGATAACATAATCTCTACAATTAATCTTTTGGTATCAAGAGCAATATTTAGTAGATGTACAGGTATTTCAGATTCTGCAAATGCATAAATGCAGCAAAGCTGCTAGAGGAAGGCAGAGGTTATTTAACAGAGACACAGGTCTCTGTCTCCAGCAGATGGAGAGCTGTGGGCAAGTGTAAATATCAGAGTTACGCAGCCAGCCATGAAATTCACTTTGTGTGTGCACACAGTGATGAGTTTGAGGTGCACGCATAGCTGTGAAAGGGAGGGACCATGACGTAGGAAGGATTACCTGGTAGCCTTGTGCCTCGTGTTTGGGTGCAGCATCCTTCAGTGCAATAGACTTGCCCAGTAAACGGTACATGAGTACCACTGCGCATGGTGTCACTGACAGAGATTGAGGGCACAAGAGGGAGGGGGAGGAGCCCCTGCCGCCTCATGCTTTCAGTAGCTTTATTAACATGTGGATCAAATACCATGCAGTTCACCCATTTAAAGCGTTTGGGTATTTACATTTTGGTGTTTTCACAGATGGGTGCAAACACTGCCACACACAATTTTAAAACACTTTGACGACCTCAGAAAAAATAAAAAATCTCACATCCTTTAGCTATTTCCTCTGGTGACCTCAGCCACCTCTCAGCCCTATGGATCTGCTTCTTGTTTCTATGGAATTCCTCATTCCAGACATTTCATATGAATGGAATCACAGAACCAGTGGTCTTTAGTGTTTTGTTGTTGTTGCTGCTGCTGAGGATTGAACCCAGAGCCTCCTGTGTGGTGGTCAAGTGCTGTACCACTGAGTCAGACTCTCAGCCCAAGAATTTGTTTCTGAAACCTGTGAAGGAAACTTGCCAGTCTGATGCCTCACAACCTGCAAGAGGTGTATGTAAAGAATGTTCTGGTGCACAGACACTGGTGTGTTGTGCTGTCTGATGATCACACCCCATTCAGTTTCACCAATTGATCTAGCAACGTACTTCGTAAAAGCAGGAGTCAGTTTGAGTTCTGCACCGCCATGGATTATCATGTCTCTTACTTAGTCTCCTTTGGTTGAGTCAATTTTCGTGTGTCTTCAATCTTTTCTTCCCCGCCTTGGAAATCTCAGCAAACTGCAATGCCTTTGCAAGAACGTTGTTAAGTGTACCTTAAGGAAAATAGGAAGATACTTTTTTTCCACGGAATATAAAGAATTTTACTTTCTAGAGGAGAAAATATATGTGTTTATCTTCACATTCACAAACCCAACTCTGTTGAAAGTTAACTTAGTTTTCTGGCTATTCCAATCCTATATTAATTTGTTCATATTTTTGTGGAAATTTTCAGAACTAGTGCTATTTATTTTAAAGAATGTATTTTAGAAAATATTTTCTGGTGTTTCAAATTTGTTTTATCCAGTGATGACGCTTGGAATAAATCACTGATTTTTTTACCTCAGCATTACTGATGTGAAGGACTGGATCCTCTCTGCTGCTGGGGCTGTCCTCTCCATCGTGGGGTATCTAGCACCTCCCTGGCCACTAGGCGCTCCGTGGTAGTGGCTTTCCTCAGTCCTCTCAGCCAGAAAGGTCTCTACTCATTGTCCAGTGTCCCTTCTTGGGGGCAGGGGTAGGGGTGTCTATGTGTGCAGAATTGCCCTGGTCGAGAACTACTGCAGGTTCTAGAACTTAGGTGATTTCAGAGGCTTCCCGTCTAGAGACTCTGGAAGTAATCACAGAGTACAACTGAGACCTCTACTAGAGTAGGATTTCCAACATTGGCGTTTTATTAGATGTTAGATATAAATTTGAAGAGGACAGAAGACCAGATAGGGTTAAAGTTTAAATATTTATAGGAACATATTTTATCCAGTTATAATATATATACACATATGTATGTGTACACACACACACACACACACACACACACACACACACACAGAATATAGGAGTATCAGTGCTAAATCACTCCTAGTTTGGGGAAGGCAATCCTTGTTCATGTCAGTCAAGTGACTGTGGATAAACTTAATCAAGATGAGCTGTGGATGTCATGGCTGGTCAACAAAGCACCCATTCCTGATATGAATCCAGCTGGGAATATTTTCCCCTGATAGTTTACAATCAAATCAAGACCTGCTACAGTGACTTTTCATTGATGCCAAGTTCGTATTTTCCTCCATTGTCTGCTGTCAGGTTTCCACTGTGAGTATTAAATTGCACACAGCTACAGAGATACAGATCATTTGAAATGGGCGTGTACTAACCACCAATATTGGTGGACATCCTCTTTGTACTGAATTTTCTGTGGGCACTCGGACGAGTTGAGAAACCAATCATTTCAGCCAGTATCAACCAGCTCCTTGGATGGGTAAAGTGTAGCGTGAACAGCTCCAGTTGCGTAGAAAGGACTGCAAACTATTTTCCGCGTGTTGTTTGTGCGTTGTACATTTCTGCTTTAGTGGTGCTGTTGAAATACCTTCAGAAATATTTCCTGGCAGAGTCAACATTTATGTTGGAAATGTTTGCTTGGCTCACAGTGTTGCTGTTTTTCAGTTGTGCGCCTAATAGAGGAAAAATGTTTGGGAATTCAAGTTAGTCACCTGACGTTTCTTTTATTCCCGGTAGGAGTGAATCTGTGGGGTTCTGTGAGTTCTGGAGTGGTTCAGGAATCAAAGAAACACCTGAGGGGGTTAGAATCCGCCAAGCCAATGGTGACCGGAAGATGACAACTTCTGACAGAAGGTTCAGAACGAAAGAAGGAGAAAGGGAGAAAAGAAAAGAAGAAACTCGAAGGTAGAAGCTGGAGGAAACCCAGAGGCAGAGAGGAGTGAAGAGTTAGTCCCCTGAGGAGCTCCAGGAAAAGAAACAGCTGCTCTCGCTCTTGGTATTAACCAAAAGAGATGAGCTGAGTGTAAAAGCCCGGAGGCAAGGAGGCCTGAAACCCCGTGCCGGATAGGTGTGTGCAGACCCCAGAGGACGGGGACAGGAGGAAGTCAGCATCAAACACCGGGAGGGTTTCCCACCAGGGGTTGGGTTCGTCTCTGCTGCATGATGTCTGCCATGCCTTGATCGAGGCAAATGGAGTGACGAAACTCAGATGCACACAGGTGTGGGAGAATTGAAGTCCTAGAGAGAGGCTGGAGACATGGGGGAAATGAAGGCAGTTTCGTTTCATTCACAATCCCTATTTCTCATGCAGTTGCCTCAGATAAAAATCCAGATCACCTTCTACCCACAGCATCTCTGCATCAGCCCCAAAGCTGTGGGGCCGGATACATAGAGATTACAATAGCTTTATTCAGAAAACCAACAAGCAGAACTTTCCCTCTGAGGGGCTTCCATCTTGTGAGGTGGAGAACCATGGGTAGAATTACTGAATTTCTGTTTCAAAGCAGGGTAGGTTGTGCAGCTTAGTCCCTGCTCCTCTACGAGAGTCATGGAGGCTGGGCATGGTGGTGTGTGTCCACAATTCCAGCAACTTCAAAGGCTGAGGCAGGAGGATTGGAAGTTCAAGGCCAGCCTCAGCAACTTGCTGAGGCCCTAAGCAACTTAGTGAGACCCTGTCTCAAAATTAAAAAAAAAAAAATGAAAAGGGCTGGGGATGTGGCTTAGTGGTTAAGCGCCCATGGGTTCAATCCCTGGTGGCATTCCCCTGCAAAAAAAAAAGCAGTCACTTGTGTGTTCCTACTTTCTCTCTGCTGTCTTACCCCTCTGCAGTTCTCTGGGTGCCTCTGATCCCAAATTCACTCCTCTTTCCTTCCCATTGCGCTGGCTGTCCTATTTCCGGTTCCAGCTTTGTGGCCTTCCGATCCTTTTGTCTGTGCCTGTAGTATTCCACGATCCCGGTGGAATTAGCTCCCAGGATCCTTTTCTCTTCATTCCTGGTCCGTGCCATTTCTTCGCGCCCCTTTTCCCTTCAAGCAGACCACCTCAGGTGCCCATCTGTGCATAAAGTGAGCCATGTGGGAGGAAGAGGCCAGCTGAAGCCATGTTCCGTTCACTGTGGGAGGAGTAGATTGCCAGGGGTTACTAGGTCAGGACACGGGGAAACCTGATGGTCCTCCTTCACATCATGTGCATTGTTGACAAGGCTCGGGAGTTCTTGTTGCCCGTAGCACGGCCACTGCCCCATGGTTTTGGTAAAGAATGTTGTACGTGGCCTGGCACATGTGGGCATTACATGTTCTAAGACCTTCAGCTGATGGGAGTGATGGATGGTGCTTTTCACTGGGCCGTGTAACATGACTTTCCAGAAATACCAGGAGACGCTTCTTTACCTCCTCTTCTTCCTTTTTATCTCTTGATTGTGGAATTGCTTTAGCTCACAGTCTTTGTCAGTGCCTTGCTTTTTTCAGAGACATCATTACATGCTCGGGAGAAGATGCCAATCAAATGTGGACATTGAGCTGGGCGCGGTGGCGCGTGCCTGTCATCCCAGCACTTAGGGAGGCTGAGACAAGAGAATCGCGAATTCAAAGCCAGCCTCAGCAAGGATGAGGCACTAAGCAACTCAGTGAGAGTCTGTCTCTACATAGAACACAAAATAGAGCTGGGGATGTTGCTGAGTGGTCGGGCGCCCCTGAGTTCAATCCCTGGTATAAAAAAAAAAAATGTGCGGACATTGGTTGTTAGTAGAAAGTGATTTTTTTGTGCAATGCAGCGGAAGTACTGCCAGGTAACATGGGAAAGATGCCTACTTTCTTTTTGCCTTAGTGGAAGTACTGTGATGGTTAATGACCAAGGTGGCTTCTCATGATTTGCCACGTGTAAGGTCATTGCGTAGCCATTTGTGTATTTCTGCAGTGTTTACACATGGACGGTGCTGGAAGAATATCGACCTGATTGAACACAGTTGAAAGTGATCTCCATGAAGCTCATGGTACAGCCAAAAAATTGGGGTTTGAGAGAATGGGCAGTGTCTGTCATCACACAGATAAGAATTTCTAATAAAAGTTTAAACTCCTGAGGCCTCTGTCTTTGTCCCGGGCCTCCTATTGCAGCTCAGTCATGGGTTGGGAGAAGTTGAGAACTCTTGTCAACAGCATCGGAGCGAGAACAGAGGAGGATTCTTTCCACCCTGAAATGCAATCCGTGGGCACAACCCTCATAAATAGGTGGAGCTGCCTGTGAGCATTTGAGACCCAGGGTTAGAAGAGAGCTGTGCACAGCAGTACTGATAGAATCAGAATTTCATTACAGAATTTTCATCCTGGCAATTTTACCACCTTCAGCAAGAAATGAAACAGCAGACTCCTTCTTGGATGAATGAGAACAAGTTCATTCATACGGAAATCTCAGTGCTTTATGTCAGTGGGGCACAAATAACTAATGCTGTGAATTAACTTTAACTTTTCTATTATGGGCAGTATCCTGGCCATTCTGGTATCTAGAGTTATTAGATTATGCATTATAACATTTACAGTCTTTTAGAATGTCCTTGCTGTTGCTACCATTCTTGCAACATACACACGCATAAAGTATCTGAGCTTAGCATTTTAAGTATCTGTATTCTGTATTCATCAGCTGAATCTCCTTTGATTTCTGCAGCCAGGATTCTTCAAAGTAAATGGATGTTAACTTAGCTAATAAAAACATCACTGATATTTCTTATTGAAGAAAATCTAGCTGTGTGTGTGTTACTAAAAGTAGAGTTCATTTGCAAATATTGATTCATAACGGCTCAGCACAAGTGGAGGTGAAGGGTGAGTACGGGAGGGAATAAAAGCTGAGAACCTGAGCAAGTTGGGTTTCCCAGTGCCACCAGTAGATGAGAAACAAGATCAGAAGAGATGGCGGAATGAGGAAGCAACATTGAGGGCTGATGCTGAGAGAGGGACCTGGGAGAGTCCAGGGAGAACTAGTGGTTTGGAAACCCCACGGGGTATTTTTAAACACTGGGGAGGGAACAGGTTTAGGTGCCACCGTTCTCAGGCGATTGAAGGGCATTGTATACATGGAGGTGGACCCTGTGTCCCATGCACCCCAGCCAACACTTGTGTATGATTCTGCAACACCGAGTTCATCACGGCCTGAGAACATTATACCCCTTGAAAAGATGCCTGTCCCTCTGTGGGTTGGTGGTTAGTATTCATGGTTAGTATTCAGGCTGTAGGTCAGGTTTATGTATTGGTAGACTTACAGCTATACACAAATGCACATGAGTCTGTCCTCAAAATACCAGATTTTTAAAAAACATCATTATGATTCAGTTGAACAATGTCTTCTGGATGTAAGGTTGTTTTTTTTGGTACTGGAGATTGAACTCAGGGGCCCTCGACCACTGAGCCACCTCCCTAGCCCTATTTTGGGTTTTATGTAGAGACAGGGTCTCACTGAGTTGCTTAGCACCTCGCCATTGCTGAGGCTGGCTTTGAACTCACGATCCTCCTGCCTCAGCCTCCCAGAGTGCAGGGATGACAGGCGTGCGCCACCGCGCCCGGCTAAGGTGGTTCTTTATGGAAAGGTGCTAGCGTGTACAACATGCACACCTTACCCCCAGTTTTGCTTTCTGTTCCAGTTACCCACAGCCAACAGCAACATGAAGGATTTCATGGGAAATTCCAGAGATAAGTGATTCACATGTCTTGTGCTGTGCACGGTTCTGAGTGGCGTGATGAAGCCTCATGTGACCTGCCTTCGCCTGCCTGGGAGGTCAACGGGTCACCTCTGTGTTCAGCGTGTCCTCACTGTACATACACATCATCCACCAACGCGGCCAGGACCCTGTGATCCAGGTCCACCTGAAGCAGATGGGCCACCTCCCGATGTGTCCCCAGGAGGTCAGAGCAGCTCACGGACGGCACGGTGCCACTGTCATTCACCTCACTTCATCTCCTCACTTGGGCAGGAGTCGCCTCCGTCATCACCAGAAGGGTGAGTGTGGTGCAGAGGGGCACCGAGGAGAGGAGGCTGCAGTCACATAACCTCAATCACAGCTTTGTCTGCTGTAGTTCTCTCTCACTGTGCCTGGTTTATGTGCTAGATCTTATCATGTGTCCGTTTGTGTGGGAAAAGGCAGTATCTGCAGGCCTCAGTGTTCCCCCGGGTTTCAGGAATCCAGTCTGCGTCTGGGAACTTACGGCCCATGGATAGTGGGTGATATCCATGCTCAGTTTGCATCTGAGTGTCCCTCTGTCCAGGCATTTCTGTGTTTAAACACATGATTTGTCATGAACTGTATTGTGGTCTCTGCTGTGTATCGCAGTGGGCTTATTTCCTATGTGTGTGCAATAATATATGGAGGTGGGTGTGCCACCTGGGGGTTTCATTTCAAGAGCATTAGGAAAGTCTGAGGAAGGGGCTGGGGACGTAGCTCAGTTCGTAGAGTGCTTGCCTCGCGTGCACGAGGTCCTGGGTTCAATCCCCAGCACCACAAAAAGAAAGAAAAGTCTGAGGAAGTACTTCTGATAAGAGGTGGCATGATAAACTCTGAGGAGCTGCTGAAAGAGAGGCCTGCAGGACCTGGAGGAACGTGGTCCTAGATTCTAAGAACTCTAGAAATGCGGCAGGGTTTAGGTTTCTGAATAAACCTTGTGTGTGTATGGAGAGGAGATCCTCCTGATTCAGGTCTAGGTGACAGAGAAGAGCTGGCAGGGAGCTTAGGGTGGAGATTCCTCCTGCAGGGACCTTTAGCAAGACATCCCACCTAAGTCTGTAAAAAGGAGATAAGGGTTTTTCTGCACCTACCCCAAATACACCCACTAGGAAAGCCAGTGGACCTTTCTACTTGCCAAGGTGACAAAGAGGAGTAAGACTGTTCCCACCACTGAGGGGTGTGCAGCCTAGGTCGAGAAAAAATACATGGACATTGACCCAAGAAAAGATAATTGGTGTGAAAGTTTAAGAATGAGATTTCAGTGGCTGAGGGTGCAGCTTAGTGATAGAGGGCTCGCTTAGCAGGCACAAGGCCCTGGGTTCCATCCCCAGCACCACAGGAAAAAAAAAAAAAAATGGAATTTCAGTTTGTTACAATTAGTCCTGATAGTGTTAAAGGTGCCTATTCTTTTGTTAAATAATATTTAATATTTATTTTTAATTGAGAAATGCGAATTATTTATGTTTGTGTTTAGTGTAGACGACACGTTCTTTTGACACATGACATGCAACAGCTCAGGCAAGCTAAGAAGCGTATGTGTCACCTCACATACTAGTATTTGGTGTGACAGTCACTGGACATCTTCAAAGCACACTACTTGTTCCTGAGCACAGGGCTCTCTTGGACCTGCTCCTCCTGTCCCTGACCGGACCTTGCCCTTTGCTTCTGTGACGTCGACTTGGTCAGATTCTGCAGTCACTCTGTACCTGGCTCATTTCTCTTGGCGTAATGTCCTCCATGTTGTCACAGACGACAGGCTTTCCTGCTTCTTGAGATGGATACTGTTCCCTTGTGGAGATTGGCCGCGTTCTCTTTATCCATTCCTTCCCTGGGGGACACTGAGGTGGATGCCATGTCTTGGATATTATGGAGGCTGTCGGCAGTGAGCAGGAAGTTGATGCCTCCGAGATGTGCTGCCTGCCTTTCTTTACAGACAGCCTCAGTGGTGGGACTGCTGGATCAAAGTGCAGACTCCTGAAGGACTAAAATAACCTTTATTTGTTTCTAAACCTTACATGTAAGGTTGTTGACAACCATAGATATATATGGTTTCAATTAAATTTTCTAAACCAGTCAAGGTTAGCATTAGTATTTGATAGGATGTAAAACTCTCAATCAACTTTTTCTATTTTTATTTTTTGGTGCTGGGGATTGAACCCAGGGCCTTGTGCATCCATTTGTGGTTTCTAAATAGGAGTTTTAGGCCTCCCTGATGGCCTCGCGTGCAGATGTGCATGTGTGCCTCTGAATTCTCTCAGTGTTGTTCCTGTACTGTTGGGATGATCTTAATTCCTTGTAGTGTAGATGTCTGGTTTTGCCCCTCGTCCCCAGTACACACTGCGGCTCTTGTACGTCCTTCCACAGCTCTGTGACTGTGGGCATGTTACTTGCACAGTCGGATTCCACGTGTGGACTGAGGAGTAGCAACATGTGCATCCACGGTCATCAGCACAAGCCCTGGCCCTCGTAAGTATCAGTGTGTAGCAGATGCAGGGACATAGACGCTTCCAGAGGTGCAGAGAAGGGCTCAGCGGCCACGTACTTTTTTCTGCAGGAACTCCCCGTGCGTGGCACCAGTTAAGGGACTGAAGCATAATGTGTGGGCACCCTAATAAACAGGGCGAAACGTAGCCCCGTGGCACTACCACTGTCTCCTTCCTTCTGCCAGCCCAGCTTCTTCCCAAGAATGAATTTCAGATGCTTTTACTGAAAGCTGATTGATTACCCCAGGTTATGCTTTCTCCTCACCAGTTCTTTTTTTTCAATTTGTTTGTTTATTCTAATTAGGTATTTATGACAGCAGAATGCATTTTGATTCATTGTATAGAAATGTAGCACAGCTTTTCATTTTGCTGGTTATGCATGATGTCAAGTTGCACCACGTGTGCAGTTGTATGTATAGGGATATACATAGGGTAATGACGTCCATCTCATTCCACCACCTTTCCTGCCCCCGTGTCCCCTCCCTCCCTCCCCTTTGCCCAATCAAAGTTCCTCCACGAACACCCCCATCCCCATTATGTATCAGCATGCACTTACCAGAGAGAACATTCGGCCTTTGGTTTTTTGGGATTGGCTTACTTCACTTAGCATGATGTTCTTCAACTCCATCCATTTACCTGCAAATGTCATAATTTTATTCTTTTATAGTTTTGATTTGCATTTCTCTAATTACTAGAGATGTTGAACATTTTTTCACATATTTGTTGATCAACTATATTTCCTCTTCTGAGAAGTTATCTGTTCAGCTCCTTAGCCCATTTATTGATTGGGTTGTTTGTTTTTTTGGTGTTAAGTACCCCCAAAAAAGGTTTTTGAGTTCCTTATATATCCTGGAAATAAGTGATCTATCTGACATGCATGTGGCAAAAATTTGCTCCCAAAATGTAGGCTCTCTGTTCATCTCATTGATTCTTTCTTTTGCTGAGAAGAAGCTTTTTAGTTTGAATCCATCCTATTTATTGATTCCTCACCAATTCTCTTCCACTCACTTTTCTCAACCAGGTCTTGGACCTCGGCTCAGAGTTCCCTGCCTTCAGCCCCTGGGGGCCTTTGGGTTTGAAATCCTTATGTGTTAAAATCTGAATTCTAATCTTGGTTTCCTCTGAAGGGTCTTGACTTGGCTGTACCCTGGTGGTTTTCTATAATGTGAAATACAGCACATCCCTCAGCTGAAATCTCTTGAGATCCAGTTGTTTCAGATGAACAGTATTTCCAAGTAAGAGACCTTAGATTTTATGTTGCAGTTTAATGCAGGAATTCTAGTATTATAAGAAATGAATGAATTTTAAAAGTTGACTGTGTGTCGACAACCTATTATTTCATGTGTATTTAAGATTTAAATTAAATGCAGCAGAATCCATCATTTCAGATCAAATGAAAACGGTTGGGATTGCCTGAGAGCAGGAAAATGAACACATAATAGCAAAGTCTTAACTATTTACTGACAAAACAAAACAACAAGTTACTTTTACTTGTAAGTTGTGCTACCCCCAAATTAGAATGTGTAGCCTTATGCTCTTTCTTAAGGGTCAAAACAAAGCCACTCTGTAATACTGCAGCGTTCAATAAATTATTATTTGCCCAGGAATTTCGACTGGGCTGGGGACAGGAGCCTAGCCAAATCCCTTGTCCTCACACGGTGCTGCCAGGTTTAGGCCACCGGAGTCTTTGGAGACAACTTTCCCCATGCTCTCTGCCTAATTACTCTGCCTTCCCAATACTCCCCACAGAGAGTGGTTTGCACAAGAAGCTGCCCCGTGGTTCACAGCATCAGCACCAGTGATATTTGGAGCTGGACAGGTCTTTGGGTGGCGCCCCATGCATTGTAGAGTGTTCAGCAGCATATCTGGCCTGTCACCCACGAGGTGCCAGGAAGCCTTAGTGGTGACTGTCCAAAGTGGTGACAACCCAGATTGCCACCAGACATTGTCTAGTGTAGCCTCGGACAAAATCGCCCCCGACTGGGAACCCCGGGCTAGATCAGGGTCCTCCTCCTCTCAAGGGGAGTCGCCAGCCTTAGTGAGGGCCCGTGGCAGATTAAGTCCGAAGGCACAGAAGCTGTGGACACCCTGTCACACGAATGTCGTTTTTCTTGCTCGGTGAAGACTTCTCCAGGTGTTGTCCTCAACCATCGAGGCTGTTGAGGACTCCACCTGATTAAGCACTCTGAATTTATGTGCCTCACGCTTTTGTGACTTAGCCAGCTGTGCAGGGCCCACGGGCATGCGAGTATTTGAACTTGAGTGCTGTGCGTGCCGCACACAGGCACATGCTCCTTTTAAAATCAGCTTCATCAGACCGGACAGGCTGGCTCCGAATTTCTTTTTCCTGTGCTGGAAATGGAATCGAGAACCTCGCCCATTGGATAGCATTTGTATTTGACATAGGCTTAGTTATTCCCCAAGTTTTCCCTGGTAATTGACAATGGGTATTTTCATGAATATATTAGGAAAACATTTGTAACTATTCAAAACTAATTTTCTGGAGGTCTTCAAAATTCCCACTGGTTTAAAAGAAAATCCAATTTTTTAAAAAATTTTCAAATACTCTTATTCAGTATTTACAAAATATTCTGTGCACTTCTCGTTTTCCTCAGCCATTTGAAGCTCCTTGAAGCAGAGTACTTGAGCATATTGTTTTCTATAAAGAGAGGCATTCAATGGAACCAGGTACAGCCATCAAAAGCAGGAAGTTGGGCCGGGCGCGGTGGCGCACGCCTGTAATCCCAGCACTTTGGGAGCTGAGACAGGAGAATCGTGAATTCAAAGCCAGCCTCAGCAACAGCGAAGCGCTAAGCAACTCAGTGAGACCCTGTCTCTAAATTAAAAACAAAAACAAAAACAAAAAAACACGAAATAGGGCTGGAGATGTAGCTAAGTGGACAAGTGGCCCTGAGTTCAATCCCTGGTACCAAAAAAAAAAGCAGGAAGTCGGCCTCAGCACAGACCCCAATTCAGGTTCTTACAGCTCTCTTTAAACATTCTTGTGGGGCAAAGATTCAGTACAGAATCAGGCACTGCATGTGGTTTTCATGTCTCCTTGGTCTCTTTCCATCTGACTAGTCCCTTGGAGGTGGGGAGGGGAGCGCCCCTCTGCCCCCGCCCCTGCAGTCTTCACTGTGCCTGTGGCTGAAGAGCTGCTCAGCCTGCAGCCATGATGTGGCCACTATGCCACCTGCCATCTGCCCTCGCTGCAGGAGCCTGGGGAATATCCAGGGAATATCTGCTACCTCATACATACATGCTGCCCAGACAAGTGACCGCCCTGCTGCTGGACAGGAAGAGCACTGGTGCCTGTCCTCCACACCTGGCTGTCCAACATCTAACCTCACCAGCACCCCAGGAGATGGAGGTGGAGGCTCTTGTGGCCGCCAGGCTCACAGGCACACCTTCTCCTGCTTGTCTGTGAATTGCAAGGATCAGCTGGGATCTTGCCCTACCACGGTGTTTCTCCAACCGACCGTACCAGGGGAGTGTTGAGCGAGGCTGAGGCTGTGCGCCTCTTCTCAGAGATGCTCAGTCACTCACCTGGTTGCTTCCCTCAGAAATGTCCTACAGTTTTCATATTCATTCTGCTGTGCTGCCAGAATTAAAGAGCATCCATCCTATCCTGAGTTGTCTCTCCTGGCATAAAGAGAGACCTGTTACACCCGATGTGTGTGTGAGTACGTGCATACACAGAGAGCACGAGGATAGGCTCGTGTTGGGGCAGCTATTTTGATTTAAGAAACTTTGACTTAAAAAATTCTGTGCAACAAAGCACGGTCTTTGCAACTGTCATCATGAAAGAGGGAACAATACCTGAGCTGTAGAAGTAGCTCAGAGCAAACTCGGTATTTTCATTTGCATTTTGCTCAGTAGCTCAGAATTTTGCAGCAGTAGTCTAGTAGCCCTGTCCCTGCCCAGGCCTGGCTTCAGAATAGCCAGGGAGAGGGATGTGCTCACAGGGAGGAAAACGGAAAGCACTTTATTAGTAGAGTTGGCAAAATACTATCTTTATACTGCTGCTGTCATCCACCCAGTGGAAAATGAGTCACCTCTGGGTCAGGGGTACGTTATGTGAACCCTGGAAGCCAACGGTCATGACGTCATGAAATGGATACTGAGAAGGACTGAATAGAGAAAATGATTTGTTTTTACAGAGACAAGGGTAGTTGTCCAAGGCAGCAGAGCTGCATAGGGTCAGCCTGAGGCGCCATTCGGTGGAAGGCCAGTAGAAGGTCTGCAGGCGGGGTCAGGGTGCTTTCAGGAGACTGGAGTCGCAGAGACTTGGAAACCATGTCCGAGCCTTCCATAGAATGCAGAAATCAGTGAGAGCTAGACTGCTTTTTCTCCTGGACACCCTCACGGGGTTACCATTCTGCCAGATTGCTGCAGCCTGGTGACGCAAGCTTAATAAAAAGAGGACTGGGGTTTCTGTCACAGGTTAATCTGTGCCACCATCTCTTTGGTTCCTCTCCTGCACCAAAGTGTCCTGCAAATGATTTGGCCTTCCTCACTCCCTCCCCTGCCAGCCTCAGCTTCCATGTCCTGGGCATATGTCCATCACGGTTTCTTCACATCCCCGGACGCTGCAGGTGAGAGGCCCGCGGGTTGAGCTCTTCCTCATTAAAGGAGCAGCTTGGTGCAGATGCTCAACCCAAAGTGAAAGCAAATGCAGGCATGTATGCGAGTAAACCAGGGGATAAGATCGGTTCTGCCCTGTTTTGTTTGAAGCAGGGATGTCATCCCGCCACTGGGGGACTTGTCTAAACGAGATGTGATTCTGTCCTCTGGGGGCATTTAGCAGTGTGTGGAGATGACTTTGTCACAGCTTGGAGGAGAGGGTGTCCATGGCGTGTGATGGGTAGAGGCCAGGAATGCAGCTCAAGGGATCCTCATAGCACAACTAGCCCAGCGCCACAGTGAACCGGGCCGGATTCCAGAAACTCCCTGTTAAAACACTGTCTGGAGGGAATCGTACATTTCTCATAGTACTGTTTGTGTTTCCTGAAGCCTTCCAGAAATTGGTCTCTTAATTCATTACTTATGATGCTTTCAAGATTCAAGTGGCTTCAACTTCATTCAGCCTTCTCTGTTTCATTGTTTATTTTCTCTTCTCTGACTCTTGACGTTTATCTCTAACTTCAGTGGACTGCAGTGCCGCAGAGTTCAAAACCCACTGCGGGTCACTGACCACTAAGATAAAGTCCTGCTGGGCCTGATTATTCCCAACCTAGGTTGCAGAAATAACTCCTGTATCGACACTAGCTGTATTTATTTAATTTAATTATTTTGGAATGTGTCAATATTATGCAGTTGATATGCCTCCTGGGTCCATTTTCTCTCACTTTAAAACTACAACTAGAAGTTTTGGTGTTTCAGTTTTCAGAATTCCCCAGTTTTTGCACAGCTGAGCCCCATAATGAAATCTGAAGAGCAACTGGTCTTCCAAGAAAAGGACATGCTGAAATCAAAATTTTGTTTTTCAAATTGGATAAGAACGAGATAAGAAAGAATATCTTAGGGTAAAATATTTTCCTGTTGTTTACTGTATTTTACAAGTGTTATCAATGCATTGTGAAGAGAGAGACATTGTACCTTAGGTACATTATATGACTTCTTTTTATTTGACTTCATTTGACTTTATATGACTTTATATGACTTCATTTATTTATTTGTTTTTTCTTTTTGGTACCAGGGATTGAACTCAGGGGCACTCGACCACTGAGCCACATCTCCAGCCTTATTTTGTGTTTTATGTAGAGACAGGGTCTCACTGAGTTGCTTAGGGCCTCGCCATTGCTGAGGCTGGCTTTGAACTCACGATTCTCCTGTCTCAGCCTCCCAAAGTGCTGGGATTACAGGTGTGCACCACCATGCGTGGCTTGACTCATTTCTATTTCGTTGTGAACACAGTCAGTGTTTTAAGGTAGTGTTTTACCCATCATGTGGTCTGACCTGCTTTCCAAAATATTCCTTTGCCACTTGCTAATTATGGGAACATGGGAACATTTGAAAATAAACACAGACGTGCAAATTTGAGAAAAAAGTGCCAATTAGAGATCAACCCACATTTTGGTCTTTGTTAACATGTCAAAACCCACAGATTTGGGGCTGGGGATATAGCTCAGCTGGTAGAGTGCTTGCCTCACATGCCACAAGGCCTTGGTTTCAATCCCTAGCACCATTAAAAAACAAAGCAAAACCTCGCACAGACTTGATTTGTATAAGCACTCCATTAAAGAATGGCAGTTCCTGTTTTCTGGCTTCCCACAGAGCACAAATATAATAATCTGTAACTTATCTGTAGGCAGCAGACATCTGTACTGATACTGTTAGCTTCGGGAACTTTTTCTCGTGGTCTTGTTTAAACAGATACCATGTATTATGGTTTAAATGAAGTGTCCCCCAAAAGCTCATATGTCAGATGATGCAAAGATGTTCAGAAGAGAAATAATGAGAGGTATAATCTAATCAGTGGATTAATCCACTTGAATGTACTAACTGGGTGGTGACTGTAGGCAGGTGGGATGTGGCTGGAGGAGGTGGGTCATATATATATGTTGTTGTGGTGGTATATATATGTTTTCCTGGTGAGCAGAGCTCTCTCCTAGTACCATATCCTGAGCTGCTTTCCTTCCCCATGCCCTTCCGCCATGGTGTTCTGCCTCACCTTGGGCCCAGAGCTGTGGAGTTAGCTGACTGTGGACTGAAACTGTGAAACTATGAGTCCAGATAAATTTTTCCCTCTCTTGAGTTGTTCTTGTCAGGTCATTTGGTCACAGTGATGCAAAACTGACTAAAATACTATTATCTGGTCTTGACTATATAAACCCTCTATAGTTCTATCCTGCAGACATTTAGAATAAGAATCAGTATAAAATTCTTGTCAGGTACAGTTGACCTTGCCAGTTTTGAGCAGCTCAGCCATACTGATTGGAAGCTTCTGGCTGGTCGAAGATGTTTGAGATTCCTGTGGAGCTCTGTGACTTGAGTGACTGGAACAGAGGAGGAGGAGCGCTGCGTGTGGAGGAAGTTAGTAATTGTAGTTTAATACCTCTGTCTGGGCTTTGCAGAACGTTCCTTTCCATCAGTCAGGTGGGTAGTTGAGCTGGGCATGGGGACTTCCAGACCTTTAACTACACTTTGGATGGAATCATGGTGAGTCCAT
>PVHX01026226.1:0-21129 GCA_004024805.1 Geosciurus inauris
ATTAAACTCCCACTGAATGACAGATAGTAGGCTAAAACAGTTTTCAATCTTTACAACAAACCTACAATAATCCAATAGGGTAGTGATCCACTTTCAGAGATGTAGGTAAAAATGATCAGAGATATAACTGGTTCAAGTTCATAGCTTTCAACAAAAAGCAGAGCCAGAATGATAAACTCAGTCTTCTATTCATGTCAAATTTCTGTATCCTTTTGCCATAAAATATGAAAGTAAATGATATAAAATGCCAATGAAAGGAAGTACTATTTACACAGATGGAATATAATTAAGTAAAATATAATAGGTACTGTAAATGAATTTACAGGACAAATTTCCCTGAATAAATAAATCCTTAATGAAATTTTGAAAATAACTTCTAAGCTATATATGTTTACAAAATTTTGTGATGTTTTTAGTATTTACAAATGTGCTTTAAGAACTTAAACCGCAAATTTTGATTGAACAAGTCACAGAAAAGCTCTCGTTTTCTCTCAAGTATTTATCTTGAGTAAATAACAACCTAAGATTAAAAATATACAGTGGCTAGATTAAATTTGAGCAGGAACACATTTAAGAAGGGCTATATACTCAATATGCTTATTTGTCTTTATTTAAAAATGCATATATAGGGCTGGGGCTGTAGCACAGTGGTAGAGCGCTTGCCTAGCATGCGTGAGGCACTGGGTTCAATCCTCAGCACCACATTTAAATAATAAATGAATAAAATAAAGATCCATCAATATCTAAAAAAAATATTTAAAAAAATGCATATATAGATAATCCTTATATGCTTTACTTTTATTCTTTGTATTAAAAATATTATAAAGGTAAGAAAAATGACTAGAAAGCACATACACATATAGATGTTGTCCATCAAAATAAACATTTTCAATATTGATCTTTTTTTAATTGTTGATAGATCTTTATTTTACTCATTTATTATTTATATGTGGTGCTGAGGATTGAACCCAGTGCCTCATGCATGCTAGGCAAGCGCTCTACCACTGAGCTACAGCCCCAGCCCTCAATATTGATCTTTAAAGAATACTTTTTCTGTTTATGAATAATGATTTTGAAAGAAATGAAATTTATCTGATAGGTAAATATAAGACAAAGTAAAATAAAGGGATTATCAGAAAGTCAAAATAACAATTTAAGTAAATATATTTCTTACAAAAAAAGAACCAAGCTATTTCTTGGGTGTAGTTTCTGTATGATTAGATTGGGACAGATTTCTGTAAAATATTTCCAACCCTATTCAGACAATGACTAATACCCAAGGACACAGAACATAAATCTAAAAAGACTGAAAATGAATAAGCAAATAAGAAAGCAACAATACAGTTTAGAGGAGACCAGTTCAAATAAAAGCATATTGCCAGAACTTGAATTTTAGAAGAAAGTTTTCACTCTGTATTTAACACTTAAAAATCTGATTTAAAATGTTTCACATGTTGAAATCACTCCCTCAGCATGTAATTCAGATTTAACTATAAATGCAGCTCAAGAAAAATAACAAAAACCAAATGGAGGAAAAAAACTATACATTTATCTTTTTAAAAATGTGCGTAGTCTACTTCCTCTTATCCTGTCTCCTTATTTCTCATTTTATAAATAATATTACTTTCTTCTTATTTTTCATTTCGCATTTGTAAGCCATTTTTAAATACACCTAATTTGATTCTTGCAATAAATTTAAAGCAGATATATCTTTTTATACATGCAATAAAATTAAAGTAGGTATTACTATTTCTTTTTACACATGGTGCAAACGATGACATGGCTTCTCCAATATGAAATGATCATAAGGTAACAGGGCTCAATCTCAAGTCTTCCAAGACTCATTGTTCCCATCCTTATCCCATACACTAAGTATTCTAAGCTGCACCAAAGCTTAACCTGTCAAACCAACACTTTTGGCCTCATTTCTTTTAACTAGTGACAATCTAACACATCATTTTTGTGTCTGAAGTGGAGAATATAAAAATGGCACAGTAGAATAATTTTAAGTTATGCTGATACCTATTAAGACACACATCATGGCAATTATTTCAACGCTGACAAGAATGCATGGGTACCTGTCTCATTTTCCTGATTCAGTTGCTGACAGTGCCCTAAATGAAGCTTCATCCATTTGTGAGAAATTTTTCCATTTAAGATTTTAAAATCAGTTTCCCTTCATTCTCAATAGTGTTGTTATAGCCAATTTTATGTGGGGAGGAAAGTGTTAGGGGTGAATCTCTTTAAAAGAACTTCAAATGTCATGACCCAAAACCATCACAACTGGGAATAAGTAAAATAGAGCAGATTAAATAAATTCGTCCAAATGGTGGTTTTTAAAGGAAACTGATCTCTTCTTCTTCTAATTTTAGCATTATTTTAAATATAAGTGGCCAATATAAAAAAGCACTTTGTACTTCATAGTACCACCCCTTTGTGTTAAGAAGGAGGAGAAAAGCCATTTGTGACAGTTTATTTTTAGATATTGATTGTCTCTTCTAGTTGCAAAGGGAATAAAAATAATTAAAGTTGAGTGAAAAATAATTTGAAGCACAGCATATTTCAAAGCATAGCTATCATCATAACTGTTCAGATGAGATTTCTTGAAAACCTGGTAATAAATGCATGCCCTAGATACTTTATTTTAAAAAAGTCTATACCTTGCTTATTCATATTGGCCTCTTTAACTGGCAGCTTAAATTTAATTCCTGTCTTTATATACTTCATATAATTCCAAACAAATAGACTGATTAGCATGTATGTAAAGGCTAAATTAGATGACTGGAAGGACATTAACTATTTGTAAGTTATCATGGACATTAACTATTTGTAAGTTATGTAATTTCAGCTCAAAATATAATTTAAGTATTTGTCTATGCTGTGTTCTTTTCTCAAACAGAGAGAAACATTTTTCCAATGTACAGAACATTCATTTTGTAAAAATTTCTGATAACTCAAATTCATTTTAGGAAATTGGAAAAATTTAGAAAAGTAGAGTCTAAATGAATTGACCCACAGTTTCACATATGAGAAACAAACAATCAGCTACATTCCTATTGCTACTCTGGGTAGCAACAGACCATAGAGCCTAGAAAAATTTAGTGCCGAAATGACATAATCTAAAAGTAGAATAATAGATTATTTAAGATATGATATGTAAGTACTAATGTATTATGCCTATAATTAAATTTCCTCCAAAAGATATGTTCTGTTAGCATTATAGATATGTACAATGTTTCAGAAAGATTTAGTCACTATCATTGTAGCCATGGTAAAGTCTTATGAGGATCAGTACTCTCATTTTAACTAATAAATAAATAGAGATTTAAAATGATGGCTATCTCTGTTATTTACATTAATAGCAGAAACAAAACTGAAGGTTTACATGGGATAAGAAATAAAAATGAGTAACAATTCAAGCATTTAATTCCAAAATTTTCTCAGAAGGACAGAAAGAGCATGCACTAATTGAAGGGGATAACTCTGCTCAGGTCAATTTATTTTAACAAATATGAAAAAGTATCTACAATGTCATCTACTATATATGAAAATGAATAAGACATTGTTTCTGTCTTTGAGTTCATAATCTAATGAAATGAGAAAATTATTATTCACAGCTATACAAAGTAAGGTTAAGGGACTCTTCCCTGGTTCTCACATGACAACAAATTATAAGTCAACAAAGGAAACAAAATGGAATTGTAAAAAATAATTAACAGTGTATATATGCATATATACACTTTATATGTATATATATGTATATAAAGAATACATGGGAAAAATAGAGAACAAACAACAAAATGTTATTTATAATCTCGACCATATCAAGAATACCATTAAATATAAACAATCAAAAGAGGGGGATAGTACAATCAGTTTTTGGAAATTGGAAAAGTTTCACAAATGAAGTAGCACTTCCTAATAGTTTTAAAAATGGGACATAATTTTAATAGTCAGCAATAGAAAGATAAAAGGGGTATATTCTGCAGAGGGGTCACAACATAAAACAGAAACTTTAAGATCTATTTTACTGATAATAAGCCACTCACATGACCTAGAGTACAATTAAGATGCATAGGAGGGGGCTGGGGTGTGGCTCAGTGGTAGAGTGTTTGCCTAGGATGATTGAGGCACTGGGTTCGATTCTCAGCACCACATATAAATAAATAAAAGTCCACTGACAACTAAAAAATATTTTTAAAAGATGGATAGGAGTACTAGAAGATAAAACTAAAGTTATGATAGAATCATATGTTAATCCCTTTGATTTTCAAAGAGAAAAGTGTGTAATCAGTTTGTAAATAGTGGAATATTACTGAGAGTGGCAAAACTGGAGCATAGAATTGGGAATGACTAATCTGAAAGTGATCATTTCTATATATCCTGACTTTTATATTTCAGTAGATTAAATCAGGATGTCATAAAACATAGTTTCTTAAGATAAATTTGCACCTAATATTTCCTATAAAGTACAACAAGAAGACACAGTTAAAGTAAGAACTGAAACATTGGGCCAGGTACAAGTTGGGGTGGGGTAGGCAATGCAAAAATGAATAACAGCCATATACAGAAGTTTTTGTACAAAAACATATTAAAGGTGATACATTGAACAGAAAATGTGTTGGAAAAATGAGAATCAGGTAGAAGTAACTGACAAATGTCATGACTACTGAATTTTATAAAACAGAAAGAGGTAATGTAGAGTAGAATGTTCTGAGAAGAGCATGGAATCCTCTTCAAAACAGAGTATACAGTCTTTCTGTATTCTGATTCATGTGGAATATTTTAATAGTTCTATGTATGACCAAAACTGTATGTACCTAAAATTAAATAAAAGCATGTCTTCCTATTCTACCTAATATTTCCTGACCTGTAAACAATAAAATTTAAACCTACTGCTATCCTATAATAAGATTCTTAAAGTAAATTTTGAGCCAAACATAGCAGCTATGAAAAGGTCCTTTTGAGAAAATAAGCAAGTCTCTAAGAGCAATATAAGAGTGGGTTATGTTTTCTATAAAGTAGTTGTCAATAGCAGGCATTCATACATTCTGGAAACAAGCAAAAACTGAATCACTTATCCGTTAGATGGTAAGTTCTTATAACTACATAATGTGTGGGGTAGTCACATGTGACATAAACTGTACTTCCATCACTGTGTATGTCTCTACAGAAGGTCTTAATTCACCAAAACTTATTTCAGCTATTCTTCTCAATGTAATAGTTGAAGGTTAGTGACAAAAATGTTCTGTTATCTTTGAGTTCTAGAAATAGAAAACTGTCCACTTCTGACTTCAATCTATATATGGGTTAAAAGGAAGGTAACATTTTTTTTAAAAGATCACTTTGTTTATCCCTTTTTAATATGGGAAAACATTAAGTAGTTATGAATTAAGTGATAATAAATCCCCTGATATTCTCCTTCAGGATTTCCAAGAAAACTTACATGGTGCCATTTAGAAGTACAGTCTTGGTTTATAAGCCAACAAAGTTTCAGACCATTACTCAGAAGTAAATCTTAAACAGATTTCAGTTTCAAATGTTCCAAGGAGACACAAAAAATTAAAATCACCTACTTTCATACCATAAATAAACTTGCAATTATTTTTGAAGATAACATCACATTGATTGCTTTCTTATAGAAGTAACAGTGCTTTTGTAACAATGAGTTTTCTTTCTATATAAAACATTGAAATCATCTAATTGTTAAATCTTTGGTTTGATTTCACAGTATTTCAATTGTCTTGGGTCTCATATATAAATAAAAAAGGGTTAAATAATATACATAATATGGGTAGCACAGCTTTTTACCATGTAATGGTATCAATAATTACTGTGTTATTATTATTTATACATAGATTACTACTGATCACATACCCAATATTAAGATGATATGAACAGGGGCTGGGATTGTAGCTCAGGGGGAGAGTGCTTGCCTTGCACATGTGAGGCACTGGGTTCGATCTCCAGCACCACATAGAAACCTAAATAAAAAACTAAACATATTTTTTTAAAAAATTTAAAAAATGATACTATGAATAATTACTGTGTAAATACTGTTAGGTCGGTCCAGGGTCCAGGATGTCCAATTAGGGGGACCGGTCTGAGCAGCTACGGTCAGGGTAGCTGCGAATGGGAGCGGCCAGCCAGATGCTGACGTCACCAGTAGACGTGCCTCCTGTCAATCAGCGAGTTTTTCCTGACCTATCCAGGAAGGACTCTGGCCTTCTCTTCCTGCCCCCAAGCCCTCCCCTTCCTGACTAGGCCTTTTGAAATTATCTGTGCACCAGAACTGCAGCACCATTTCTCCCATACATACTCTGATGGACGGGAGAATTCAGCCCAAGAGCGTGTATTTCCAATAAAGCCTTCCGCAGGGGCTTTAATTTATCTCCTTCTGGTCATCTAGTCTTTACAAATACTATGTAATATGTACCCTTTAAATCTAATTTCTTTCTCTCATAGTAAAAAGGAAGAAATTAATACTCTGTTATCTACAACCCAAATCTCTGATCAAATTTAATGCTTTCAAAAAAGTAAAGCTTTAGAAAATAGAGTTTTAAAGAAATGCTACTGATAATTGAGTACTACAAGAAAAATTATCTATAAATATATTGTTTTCATCTCTGTGCTCTAGATTAGTGTATGAAAATCAGAACCACTTGGAAAACTGGCAAACATGCAGGTTCCTGGGCCCTACTCATAGTACATTTGAAGTTGTTCCAGGAATCCGAATTTCTAACACGTTTCCATGTGGTGATAATGCTACTAGTCCCACTGGACTAGTATTGTCCTAAAACATGTCAGTAAACTGTAGCTCATGTGCCAAATTTGACTTATTGCCTATTTTTGTAAAACAAGTTTTATGGTAACATTAATTCATTTATGCCTGTCTGGCTATTGGTGCTCTATAAGAGACGTGAGTAATTGTGACAGATAACTACACAGCTTATAAATCCTTAAATGTTTATTGTCTCTTTACAGAAAACATTTGCTAACTTTTGCCCCAAAATATTACTCTTCTCCTTATTATCCAGTTGAGATCATTGAAATTCAGAAACTAAGTTTATTGCTATCAAAATTGAAGACATAGAGTTAGACTATCAGAGTATTTCAAAGCTAATAAAATATTTACAAAACTGTCTCAGCAATGAGTTACTGACTTTGTCACTGCTATGATTTAATTCTGATAAATGCCTGAGGTGTTCCACAATTAAAAGTCACAAAGCTAATCTCCAGGCTAAAATGAAAAAGCCTGAAAACCTATAGTTTCATATATATGGTACAAAAAAATCTGTACAGTACAACAAAAATATACTGAAGGAATTATGTCTCCATTAGTAAAATTCTTATTTCTTAGAGAAAATAGAGCCAATATAAGAAGGTTACAATTATCCCTGGTCAGGAAGGACAAGAAGCAGAAGGATAAATTAAACCATCAATTTCTCTAATTTATTTAATAATTTTTATCACCTTATATTATCCTCTGCCATCCCTATATCTCTGTCATTGGTAATAGCACTCTGAAAAAGAAGCAGCAGCAATAGACTGACATGAGATTTATATAGAGTGGTGGTTGCAGGCCTGAGACCTCTCAGAAGTATTTTTTATTAGACTTAAACAATTTTTTGCAGGATATTTACTAGTCAATTCAACTCAGTCTCCACTATTTTCTCTGTCTTACACCACAATTGATTCGAACATTTATATTAGCTGTTGGACCCCTGAAGGCATTTAATGTTGGAATTTCTGGCTTAGATAATATTCAAAGTAAAAAAAGGTCAGGTAATTAGATCATTATTAAAAGCTATTACACATATTTGTTTATATGGACATACATAAGTGAAACCAAGTATTTTAGAGTAAAAATCTGAGACTGTAATCTAAATGGGGTAATTTCATTTTATGAAAAGCTCAGAGACAACCACCAAGCCTTCAAAACATTTAATAAATCTTTCCATTCAAAAATATTTTTACAGTTTAAATCTCTTTTAAGACAACATATACTTGATCCCAACTTGTATAAAGTCTCTATTATTTCAATATTGTGATTTTGGGCCTTCTTTAAATTAAAAAAATGAGCAAGAATATGAAAAATGATTACTAAAATGTTACAAAAAGCACCACACATCTGGTTTTGGTTTCTATAAAATTTCAATAATGATATAGCCCTTGGTTATGGTAAAGCAAAGCATAAATATTTCAATGGAGACAAAGTTCAAATTCTAGCTAAGTAGGTGGAAACTGATAATGTGAAGGCAACCATTGGGTGAGGCAATCCCTTATCTAGAGCCATGAATAAAGGAACTTTGTAGTTACTAATTATATTTTTAAAGTAATTTGACAATGTAACTAAGGGTCTTGTTTAATCTTGTGTAAATCTTGATTAATTCCAGAGCAAGGGAGTCATTAATGTAAGCAAATGGATCATTACTAGAATGGCAGATTTTCTTAAGGACTTACCATATACAAGGTACTGTGGTGAGTACAGATACAAAAAACTGACCTTGTCTCCAAGCAACTCATAGGCCAGGGAGGAGACAATATATTATCACAATGTGGTAAGTGCCAGGAGAGTCAGCACTATCCCTGGTGTTATAAAATCAGAAAAGAAGGCACTTAACACAGGTGCCTAAAGGAGGCCAGGGGAGGAGAAGCCAGGCAAGCCATAGGAGTCTCAAGAGAAGAAGGCAAACAGTGGAAAAGATATGCTATAAATGTTAATAAATACATTGATATTATTTTACCCCCCAAAAACAAAAGCAATAGAGTTTAGTCATCCACATGCAAAGTGTGAGATGAACAGACATTATGAGCTTATTATAATAATTTATTTAGAAGTTAAAATTATTTTTATATCTTCAAGTAAACAAAATCCCTGTTTATTGATTCATATGCATAGTTTTCCAATAAATAATGACACATTTGGATTCTTTAGAACCATTTATCTTTGATTCAGAAACTTCCAAACCACTATTTTACAAACTCTTGGTGAATACTCTCATTATTGAAATATGAAATTGATAAGAAATTAAAAGGAAAGATTTCCAGCTAATACCTGTTGCACAATTGTTGTTAATTCCAAGCAGAGCTGTATGACATTATTCCTTGTAACTGAATAGTCTGTCACAGCAGCAAATGGTGACCTACAAAGAGGAAAGGAAAATTGTGATTACTAGGAATAGCTTTTGAAAAGTACCAAAATACAATAGCCTAAGATAAGATTTTGAATAATAAGAAATGAGTTGTTCCAAAGCTTGCATGTTAATAAAAATAATATTTGGTATTTTAATTAAAGAAAAACACTGAAAAAAGTTTTGGGAAATAATTAAATTCTAGAAAAGTAATAATTGTTATCAATTTCCCATTTTTAAAGTTCTTAATATTTAGAAGTTCTTTGCTATTTCTTTATTCTTTTAAGGTCTCTTCATTACATCTAAATCAAAACAACAAAATGATATGCTTGGGTTTGTGTGTGTAGCTCAGTGGTAGAGCACTTGCCTAGCCTGTAGGAGGCTTTGTGTTGTTCCATCCCCAGCACTCCCCACCCTCCCAAAAAAAGGAATCTTAGGCAAAATCAACATTTTTACTTACTTTCAAAAGAAGCTAAGATTTTAAGTAGAGCATCTGCATGAAATATTAGCAATTATGAGCTAATGTTTACTGAAGGCTTAGTATGTGCCAGTTATGGTTCTAAATGCTGTACATATACTAAATAACTTAATCTTCACAACAATTCATAGGAGAGAGGCACTATTATTATTCTCATTTTACAGTTGAGAAAAGAAAGGTAGTGAAAAGCTGAATGACTTATTTGTATTCACACAACTAATAAGTAGTGTTCAAACTCAGAAGTCTGACTCCAGAACTCACCCTCACACTTGGTTAAACACTAACACACCATGACTCTACGAATTTACCTAGGTTTTATTTTGAACTAATGTTATTTCACGTCCATTTTAGAACAACTTTGTGTTCTTTCTTATAATTGCCTTGCCAATAAATGAATTCACACTGGCTTTTCAATACTCCAAATCCTCTTGTCTGTTAATGTCAATCAGGCTTTTTTGAGGGCAAAGCTTAAATGACTGGGGAGGCCCAGTTTAAGGGGGAAAAAACAAAACAAAATCAACTAGAAAGAAGGCATGGAAGTAAAAATTTATCAAATTATTGGAACCTTGGTACTTTCAATTGAGATCTCTTCAGGCAATTCACTAGCAATACTCAGAGCTGCTTAACAGTCACAAACTGAATTTGACTCCTTTCTAGAAAACCCAACAACTGAAACACCTGTCAGTCTCAAAGGTGTCCATGTAAGAGAGAGGTTCTTTGTCAGGAAGATTTATATATATCCATTCTAACAGCTATGTAGTAGCATAACATCATAGTTTCAATTTGGATTTCCCTAATGGTTATCTATATTTATATTATACATAATCTATATCTTAATAGTTTTTATACTTTCCTGATAATTATCTCATAGTTAATGATGTTAGACAAATTTCATGTGCATGTTTGCTATCCACATATAAGTTTTGGTAAAATATCTGTTTAAACACTTTGCCTATTTTCTATTTGGATTATTAGTATCCTTACTACTGAGTTTACAAAGTTCTTAATACATTCTATAGGCAAGTTCTTTGTTGAATTGATTTGTAAATATTTCTTCTCAGTCTGTGACTAGTCTTTTCATCCTCATAACAGGGTCTTTAGCAGTAGATCAAAAGTTTTTAATTTTGACTAGGTCAAATACATTCACAACTTTTTCCCTGGATAGTAAGTTTGTTATCATCTAAGAAATCTTCATGTGACCCTAAGTCAAGCTTTTTTTTCTAAAAGACTTACAGTTTTATTTTTTACATTTAACAGTTCCCAATCTCAAACAGGTCCATTAAAAGAGAGAGGGTTTTTCTTAGCTAGATTTTTAAAAAATATTTTTATTAGCTGTTGATAGACCTTTATTTTAGTTATTTATATGTGGTGCTGAGAATCAAACCCAGTGCCTCACTTATGCTAGGCAAGTGCTCTATCACTGAGCCACAACCCCAGCTCTGTTAGCTAGATTTTTTAAAAAATATTTTTCAATATATATATTTTAAAATTTGGCCATTCTAACAGCTATGTAGTAGCATAACATCATAGTTTTAATATGGATCAATTTTGAGTTAGTTTTTGTATAAGGTGTGAGGTTTGAGTTGAGGATTACCTTTTTCTTTTTTGCTATCCAAGTATTCCAACAACATTTCTTGAAAACTACCATGACTACCATTCTCCACTGAATTGCTTTGCACCATTGTCAAAATCCAGTTAATCATACTTATAAAGGTATAGCACTGGACTTTGTCTATCCTGCTGCCAATATCACAGTTTTGATTGATTACTGAAACAATATGACTTAAAATCAGGTGATCTTTTTAAAAATAAATGTACAAAAGTCATTTTTTCAAAATTAATTATTCTAGTGCCTTTATTTTTCAATATTAATTTTAGAATTAGATTGTATATAAAAAAGTCATCTGGAATTTTGATATTTCATAAAACCTACACAAATATTTAACATCTTACTAACTTGAATCTTCTGATGAACATAGTATGTCTCTCCATTTATTTATGAGTTTGATTTCATACATCAGTGCTTTGCAGTTTTCACATATAGATCCTGTAGGCACTTTTGCTAAATTTATAGTCATCTCATTATTTCTGAAGCAACTGTAAATTCTGTTTTGAAATTTAGTTTGTAAATGTTCATTGATACTATGTGGAAAAAGGATTGACTTTTCTATGTGTAATTACTACCTTCAATATTGCCTAGTTCTTTTTTTTTTTTTTGTATTGGAGATTGAACTCAGGGGTACTCAACCACTGAGCCACATCCCCAGCCCTATTTTGTGCTTTATGTAGAGACAGGGTCTCACTGAGTTGCTTAGCGCCTTGCCCTTGCTGAGGCTGGCTTTGAACTTGTGATTCTCCTGTCTCAGCCTCCCTAAGTAGTGGGATTACAGGCTTGCACAACCACACCCGGCTAATATTACCTAGTTCTAACAGACAGTTTTTGTAGAATTCTTTGGATTTTCTATACACAGAGAAAGATTATCTACAAATGGGGAAAGTTTTACTCCTTTCTTTTCTATCTCTTTATCTTTTCTTTCCTGCTACACTGGAGATGACTTGCAATATGATATTAAATAGAAGGGGTGAAAGCAGGCACCCTTGCTTTAGGAGAAAAGCAATTATTCTTTCACAATGCAGTATAAAGTTTGTTATATATGTTTTATATATGCTTTTTATCAAGTTTAAGAAATTCTACTACTTGATTAAATTTTTCTCATGAATAGGCATTTTGTTAAATTTTTTCCACATTAACTGATATGATCATTCAATTTGTATTCATTACCTCACACATGATAGATTAGTTTCATTGTTTGAAGCAGATTTAGATGCCTAAAATAAATACTACTTAGTTGCAATGGATAATTCTATTCATATATGGTTGGATCTGGTTTTCTAACATTCTGTTGAGGATTTTAACATCTAAGGTCATGAGAAATTTTGGTTATCATTGTTGTGGCTGTTGTTTGCACCGTCTTTGACAGGTTTTGGAATCAGGATAATGACTGCTTCATAAAATGAGTTGGGAAATGCTCCTTCTATTTTTCAGAATAGATTGTGCCAAATTGATGTTATGCTTTCATTAAGTAGACACAATTCACCAGTAAAATCACCTTTGCCTGGAGATTTATTTTCTTCACCCCAAAGAGTACAGTGGTCCCCAGTTTTCCATAGTTTCACTTTCTGTGGCCTCAGTCAGTTACAGTAAACCACAGTTCAAAAAAATACTAAATGGAAAATTCCAAAAATAAACAATTCATAATTTTAAATTAAATGCCACTTTGTGTTGCAAAAATGTGCACTTTCCTATTCGGTCCTGCCTGGAATGTGAATCATTTTGTCCCTTGTATCCATACTATATAAGCTATTCACCCGTTAGTCATTTAGTAATTTAGTCAACTGTCTTGGTATCACAGTATTTGTGTTCAGGAAACCTGTATGAAGCAGTCTAATGCAACATCACAGTATCTGTGTCATTGATCTCTGTTAATCTCATCACACAAGCAGTGTATTCTCTTATATCATCACAAGGAAGGTTAGTACAGAATAGATTATTTTAAGAGGGAGAGAGACCACATTCACAAACATGTATCATAGTATTGTTCTAAATGTTCTATTATGTTATTAGTTATTGTTGTTAATCTCTGCTATGGTTTGGATATGAGGTATCTCACAAAATTTACTGTGTTCATGCAGAAATATTCAGAGAGAAAATAATTAAGATTTTGAGAGCTGTAACCTAATCAGTCCATCCTAGTTTGAATGGGCTGACTGGATGGTAACTGTATGCAGGTAGGGCATGGCTGGAGATGTTGGATCACCGTGTGTGTGCTCTGGAAGGGTTCATTTTCCTTGTGGCCCCCTCCTCTCTTTCCTCTGCTTTCTGGCCAGCCATGAATGGAACAGCTTTCTTTTACTGGGCCCTCTCCCTATGATGTGTTGCCTTACCCTGGGCCCAGAGCAATAGAGTCAGCCAAATACAGACTGATACCTCTGAAACTGTGAGCCCCATATAAATTTCCTTCTCCTAAATTGTTCTTATGGGTCATTTTCTTTCTGTCCCTCACCCCTCCCCATTTCTAGTGACTGTTATTCCATTCTATACTTCTGCAAGTTTGACTTACTGGTAAAAACCAGCTTTAAAAAATCTATCCTGATGGAAATTTTCTAAACCTGGATTATAAAAATGGTTTCATGGTGTTATCTGAGTTTCATGAAACTCATCAAACTGTACACTTCAAAGAGTGAGTTTTATAGAATGTAACTTAGGCCTCAATAAAATCATTGTTTTCAAAAGATATAAGCATTTCTGGGAGAAAACCCATTAGTTTAAAAAAACTGCCTAAAGACCACTTTTGCTGCATTGCAGCATAAAAAATGGCATTTCAAATTAAGATTTCAAAAATGTGTGCAGCAGATTTTGAAAGAGTTTGGGTTTCTGGGTTTTAAAAGGGCAGAATTGGTTCATAAAATTTAAAAACTTTATTCAAAAGTGATGCAATTAAATACTGTATGATTTTCCCATAAGTGCTCAAAATAATCTCATTTGATCTTCAAAATATTCAAAAATCTATTTAATAACTGAATGCTTGTAACCAACTTAATTCTACAGCATGTTTTCCTTTTCCTGACCACTCCTATTTTAAGTAGGCCAAGCTTCTCATTCAAGATTAAATTTCAAGAGAAATGGGAAGAAATCTAAATGCATACCAAAGAAAAGCCTGATTTTCTGGTGTGTTAATTAAGAATCCCTGTAAAGTTTTCATTTTAAAGGCAAATGATAAGTAGTCATACTGAATCATTCTTAGCCAACCAATACTAATGTTTGTTATGATGACCTGGACTATCTACATATATAATAAATTATATAAAGCTGACAGGTAGGGTTACAGTATTAATAGGTCATCAAAGATGACCACTTAATGGTATCATAAAGTTCACCTGCCAGATAAAATAAATTGGTCTGTATAGAATAAATAAACATGATCAGCACAAAAATAAAGGAACTTTGTTCATAAGTCTAAAGAAACCCTGAACTAGAGCTCAAGACACGTATGAAAAGAACACAGTAACTTATAGCAATAAAACTTTTTCATGCATGAAAGGAAAAAAAAGATAAAATCCTTAGTTTATCAATAAATGGCTGTTATAGGAATTATCCCATTTAGATCTTAAAAATGATTTCTCTCTTGTGCAAAGGTTTATGATGCTTTAAGATTATTATTTGTACATACTTCTCAAACAAAACATTACAACTATGGAAAAGATATTAATGGTTCTGAAATCCTAAACAAATTAGGAGCCAATAAGAAAAATCTAGGATGCCTTACTAGTTCTTAGGTTGGCACTGCTGAAGCCTTAGGGCAGTCCGTGAATAGTGGTAGTGCTAGTATCACTGCTCTTCTCTTGAACAGGTGATACCAAATGAGGAGCAATGAGCACAAAAAAGGAAATAACACCAAACAACAATGAGCCACATTATCTGGTAGGTGGTGTTTGATGTAGCTTTTGTGGTCTTAAATTTTCCTGGTATAGAATTAATTTTTATTCTACAGTTTCCTATCATAGAAGAAGAAATTGGTTAAATAACTCTTTTCTTACTAAAGATGAAAGATTTCAAATCAAGTTTTTCAAAGAAAATATTTTCCCCTGATATATGAAAAAATGTTCATCATCTCTAGCATTTAGAGAAATGCAAGTCAAAACTACTCTAAGATTTCATCTCACTCCAGTCAGAATGGCAATTAATCAAGAATGCAAGCAATAATTAGTGTTAGCGAGGATATGGGGAAAAAGGTACACTCATACATTGCTGGTGGGACTGCAAATTGGTGCAACCACTATGGAAAGCAGTATGGAGATTACTCAAAAACTGACAATTTAAATTCTTATAGCTTAAATATATAAAATATTTTCAATACAAGATATCTCACTGATTCCTTCAAAAGAGAACATTCTTAAAAGAGACTTTATAAACAATTAGAATTACATAGTAACGATAAAAATGAGAGGAAACAAATTTTCACCATAGTGAAATAAACTTTCTCTATTTAAAAATTTTGAACATTTTATTGATGCTAGTGTGCTTAGTGTGTGTGTGTGTGTGTGCGTGCACATGTGTGTTTATTGGCAAAGCCAAAGAAAACTGCATAAAAGATAAGGTGTCAAAAACAGCAGAATGCAGGTTAAAAATAGACAAGTAAGCCATGCATTAAAAATAAACAGTAAAGTTACCAACTGTGATTCATCTCTGAGTCTTTTCCTCTAGGAAAGTCTGCTGTTTCACTCAAGTCAATATTTAAAATGGGAAGCTTTTGAATTTAGAAAGCCTGATTTTTTAAATCTTATTTACGAAATTGAAGGAGTTGGCCTTTGAAAATAAACCTCATTAGAATGGAAACACCAATGAATTTGCAGTTTTGTGAATTTTTCATAGCATCCTAATTTCCATGCCTTAAAACATTTATGTTTTTCAATATCAAAAGATATCTCATTGCTTCCTTTGTAAAAAATGGTCATGAAAGATATTTTACAAACAATTAGAATTAGGTAAAAATGCTAAAAATGAAAGAAAAGAATAAAGTTTAAAGTTTATTATATTTATAGTACATTTTTTCTATACAAGAAAATAAACATTTTCTATAAATATAATTCTACATAGAACTTTGAGGTATTGAGACAAAAACCAGAAAAGTAGTAGTCTTGTTTAGTTTTTAAGAGAAACACCAAAGTACAAATAAATGTTTATTGTTCTTTTCCTTTCCTAAGAATTCCTTCCTCAATAAACTCAAGAATGAGTTCAAACATATAGTTAGCATGACAAGGGAATATGAGGGACGATGAATAACAAAGTTTTAGTGTGAGATGAATGCAAATTAAAAGTATAATTTTCATACTAGATGGACAGCTTTAGGTAAGTTACCGGAATATATCATATGTAAGATGGTTATAATGATACATGCTTTTTGAGAATTCAAAGAGTTGACACATATGATAAAGCGTCTAGTACAGTATATAAAATTAAAGACTTTCACCTACTCTTTTCTCTCCCTTCAAGTGACATAAAATAAAACTGCAATAAACTTAAATCATATTGTTGTGCATGCAAGTTCTCTCCAAAATGTAATAAATAAATGTCTTAATGCCAAAAATTTATTACTCTTTAAAAGCAAAACCAGTTGCTCAACATCAAAAGAGTCATATTAAACAAATAAAATTTTATTCTTCAACTAAAGAGTTATAACATGTTGCATACCAAAAGAGTAAACTAAAGTTAAATACCAAATACTTGGCAAAATTCAATTGCAGTAGCCATTTAAAAACTCCCAAATTCAGTTAAATCTACACTGACAAACCAAAATAGTAAGAAATTTTGGTCAGCATTGTTTGTAAGGAAATTTTATAACTAAGCATTTAATTTTAAGTTTCAAAAGAAAACAAAAATTAAAAAAGACAGAATGTATCCTACCTTAGATAAAGAAAGCAATAAGGCAGATATTTTCTAGAACTTAAGATGAAATAAATAAAATTATTAACTAAATGTTTTAGAGAAGAGGTAGGCACTTAAATCATAATTCTAAAAGTCAGTAATATGATTTTTAGTGTTTATTCTTTAATATTATATAAAGGGAAGTAAGTTGTAAATATCACTCATTTGGCTTTGGTTAACAAGATCAATCACTTGTAAAACATAAGTGTTTAGAAGCGAACTTCAAATTCTGCAAATCTTTCATCCTTATTCTAAAAAGAAAATGAAAACACAGAGGCTAGGGGTTGCTACCAAGAGCTAGAGGCAGAGCTGTGACACAATTATTTCTCAGTCCTCTGCTTTTTTATACTACACCACAATATATTTGGTGGAGTCATAATAATAGTCATGGAGAACACTTCTTTCATTTTTTCTAGCATTTACTTAAGAGTGTTTTATTTCCTGAGTAAAGTTTGCAACACACACTGAAACAAGAAGACATGTGGAGTATTAACTGGCACTCCTGCTGCTACCTAGAAAATATTTTGCTTCTTTGAAAGGAATAAAAATATAAGTTAAGCACATGTGTGCTAACAATCTCTACTAAAAGTCCATACAACTTGTTGGGAAAACGAATTGCCTAAACATTTCATCTGAGACAGTTATAGATAGAATCCTATTTAATTCTTTCATTCGTTTATTAATTTATTACAGTATTGGGGATCAAACCCAGGGCCTCATACATTCTAGCCCTGAAATTCTATTATATTTAAAGTGATCTCAGTACCTTCTGAAATTTATATAAGGCAAGGAGCAGTTAAGATGGATCTTCATCCAACCCAAGGAAAAGGAAAAAGCAAAGTTATGCTTCCCAATATATTAGTGGCACTGATAATTTCTCTTTCCTTTTTTCTAATCTAAAAGATTAAAAATCAGTGAAAAGGGGGTAGTTAGCATTATATAAAACTATCCTAAAATACAAATCATTTCATAGAAATTTTTTCCAAGTGTTCTCACTTACCTTTAACTTCCAATCAACTGAAGTCATTTCCTGATTCCCTAATGCAACAAACACTTTGATTCCTTACCCTACCTAATCTGTGAACCTACTGACTACTTTCTTTTTTTCCTTAGAAGTCTTTTTTTTTTTTACAATCATCAGATGATTGAATTTATTACATATTGTTTGGATAGTCCTTCAGACTCTTCACTGTCCTTGCTTTAATGATGCTACTCTCAACTTCTCTCTCCGTTCACTCAAAAATATTTTTGGAAGCTGGGGGGTGCAAGCCTGTAATCCCAGAGGCTCAGAAAGCTGAGGCAGGACGATAGTAAGTTCAAAGCCAGCCTCAGCAATTTAGGGAGGCTCTGAGCAACTTAGTGAGACCCTGTCTCAAAATAAAAAATAAAAAGAACTGGGGATGTGGCTCCATGGTTAAGTGTCCCTGGGTTCAATTCCTGGTACCAAATACACACACACACAAACACACACACACACAATTTTTTGGAGCAGACAATACACACTAGTATTTCTTCTAGATAATTGTGATATCAATAAATAAAGCAGAAATTCCTGTTCTCTTAAAGCATATATAAAAGAGTAGATAAGCTGGGTGCACTGGTGCACGCCTGTAATCCTAGCACTTTGGGGGGCTGAGACAGGAGAATCGCGAGTTCAAAGCCAGCCTCAGCAACAGCAAGGTGCTATGCAACTCAGTGAGACCCTGTCTCTACATAAAACACAAAATAGGGCTGGGGATGTTGCTCAGTGGTTGAGTACCCCTGAGTTCAATCCCCAGTACCAACAAGTAAAAAATAAATAAATAAATAAATAAATAAATAAATAAATAAATAGGAAATAGATGAAAATAATAAGCATAATACCTAAAAGTAAATCTCATAATGTATTAGAAGGTCTAAGTATTATGGAAAACTGAGTAGGATAAGTGGAATCTATTCTTAGATTATGCTTAAAACTTTCTACTTTTATAAGAATACCATCATCCACTGGGTCAGTTAACTCAGATAACTCTTATTTATTCCAACATCTCCCGTTCCCTTATTCTCTAGATTTTACCTGTCACTGGGTCTTATTTATCTGCATAAATAATTCTTTCTTCCATTCTCAACACTGCTTTACAAATTTAAAATCTCAACCAAATGTAGTAGAACGAATAAATTCCTATAGTTAAGACTCTCAGAAGTGACTTCTGGCTTCTTCATTTACTTACAATTTGGTTTTGGACTTAACCTCCCTAAGTTCTAGTTTTCCTATATGTAAAATGAAGACATCCTGTTTTGGCTTGTTTTGATCAAATGGAGTGTGTCTGGAGGTATCTATATCCCGTAGATGCTGTCATCATCAACGTTAATATTAGTATCACCATCAATAGTAACAGCATGATTAATTCCTAAAAATTAAAAAAGTCTTCTAACTGGTCTCCCTTCTTCTAGTTCACTCTTCTCTAATCTTTTCCAACATGTAGCCCAAGTCATTTTTGAAATTCACGGATATCAATAGAAGAAAAACCCTAAGCAGCTCCCTATTTCCTTTTCCATAAAGTGCAAATGGATGGCAAAGAATTTCATTTGTTTATTCTGCTTTTATCCTTCTGCTTTTCCTTTTCCTTTTCTTAATTTAAGCTGTTAAAGCACCATCATTAAGTCAAGACAGCCTGGAGCTTAACTTTTCTGTGAAAGATCTTCAAAATAAAAACTTCAGCTTCTTTCAATTTACAAAAGTCTCAATAGAAGATTTTAAAGTTAACTCAATTTTACTTTTTGTTTTCTTTCAAGTATTTATTTCATTTTCATAGTCAAAATGTCAAATGATTTAATTGATTTACTCTTTGATTTAATTGAGCACTGTGGTATGATATAAGAAAATATGCATTGTGAGAACCTTTGCAGCAATAGGGGCCAAATAGATGATTTAAATTATTTCCTTCAGGCTTTTTGTCACCATTCTCTTCCTATAAAATAAACACAAAACACCATTGATTGATCCATAGATGGCTATGTGTATTTTTTTGTATATGTGTAGGCACACCTATATGTTTTTGTACATGTAGGTAAATTAACATTTACCAAGAGTATCTTGTTAGATGATAAAAATAACACCAGCATAAAATTAATAATACAATGAAGACTCAGAGAATTCTATGATAAAAGCCACTTATGATTTTATGGAATCATCTGTTATTAAGAAGGAAAAATATTCCATAATCTTTCTAACTATCCATTTGTCCAATACTAGAGTAAAAAGAAAACATAAAGGAATTTACTAAATAGAAATATCAAGGCTAGGCAAATTTACAATTATACGGCAGGTGATAATAAAAGAAGATATAACTAAAATCAATTTGTTCTTTAAGCTTTCTGATTATTGAGAAGCCTCTCAAAAAAACCTGTGTTATATTACTTAACGAATAAGCCACATTTCACTTCCTCACCATTGGTAATAACATTTGAAATGTACTTATTTAAATGCAATTACTTTTCATGATGGATCAGCATGATTTAAATAATAGTGAGAATTAAATTTTAATGATGTTATAATACAATGAAATATGCTATCTATTAATTATCAAAAAGTAACAGCTTAGTACTCAGGCTGAATTTAGGATCTTCACTTTATATTTGTTTATGTGTATATGTATATATATATTTAGACAATACAAAATTAATCAAAAATTTTCTTAGTTTTTACCTTAAAAATACAAAGAATTTAATTTTAATATAATTTGTTTTCAAAAGGCAAAAATGTAATACTGATGTGTATGTGTGTACATGTATATACATCCTAACATTTATTCAAGAAAATCATTCTGGTAAAATTATTTGTTATCAGTTTCTTTTTTTTTTTTTTTTGGTACTGGGGATTGAACTCAGGGGCACTCGACCACTGAGCCACATCCCCAGCCCTATTTTGTGTTTTATGTAGAGACAGGGTCTCACTGAGTTGCTTAGCGCCTCGCCGTTGCTGAGGCTGGCTTTGAACTCGCGATTCTCCTGTCTCAGCCTCCCTAAGTGCTGGGATTACAGGCTTGAGC
>PVHX01026227.1:0-21127 GCA_004024805.1 Geosciurus inauris
GCTTTCCAGATTGGTTGCACCAATTTGCAATCCCACCAGCAATGTTTAAGTGAACCTTTTTCTCCACATCCTCGCCAGCACTTATTGTTGCTGGTATTTTGGATAGCTGCCATTCTGACTGGGGTGAGATGAAATCTGAGGGTAGTTTTGATTTGCATTTCTCTAATGGCTAGAGACGTTGAACATTTCTTTATATATATATGTTTATTGATTGTACATCATCTTCTGAGAGGTTATAATTTTGTGCAAAGTTAGAAAAGTTATGATTGTAATAATTTTTTTCTATTTGCCTCAACAAATATTTTCAGTGAATAGTGTGTACAGCTTCTGAAAATTTGTTTATTTTTCTGTTATGTTTGATAACATGTATTAAAATGCAACTTTTGAGAAAAAAAAAAAAAGAACAACTACTGGACTGAGGGAACAGCTCAATGGTAGAGCACTTGCCTAGCATGCTCAGGGATCTGGGTTCTACCCCAGCACTGCAAAAACTAAAAAAAAATTAAAACAAATACAAAAACAAAGGCAAGTTAAAAAGAAAGATAGAGAAATGTATGAAAAGACAGAATTCTTTTTAAGAAACAAATAGCAGTTCTGTAGTTTAAAAGTATGACTGAAATGAGGTGAGGGAAGCAATGACTAGAAAATATCAACAATGAACCAGGCAGAAGAAAGGAAGAAGCAGAAATCTAGAAAATAGATCAACTGAGATATCTAGTCTGAGGAACAGGAACAAAAAATAAAGAAAAGTGAACATAGCCTAAGATATCTTTGAGACACTATTAAGTATATCAGAATATACATAATGGGAATCTTAAAAGGAACAGAGAGAGAAAAAAGAGAAGAAAGAATATTTTAAGAAATAATATCTAAACACTTCTCAGTTTGAAAAAAATTATACACCAAAGAAATTCAAACTCCAGACATACAAACTTCA
Organism: Geosciurus inauris; assembly: GCA_004024805.1. Lineage (NCBI taxonomy): Eukaryota > Metazoa > Chordata > Mammalia > Rodentia > Sciuridae > Geosciurus > Geosciurus inauris. The sequence goes on from PVHX01026227.1 coordinate 938, forward strand.
ACACAATATGATGAAATAATTAAAAGCCAAAACCTAAAGAGAATCTTGATGGAAACCAAAAGAAAAGTGACTCATCACTTATAAAGAAACCTCAATAAAGTTAATTGATTTCTCATTAGACCTCGTGCAGGCCTCAGATGGGCAGTAGGATCCCATATTCTGAGTGCTGAAAGAAAAGACTTTCAACTTAGAACTCTATATCCAACAAAACCAAAATTCACATAATGAAGAAATTAAGACATCCTTAAATAAAAGCACAGAATCTTTCACTAGGAAAACAATCTTTCCATGAGACAGAGAGAAAGTACATGATCCAATGATCCAACACTTCAGATTCAAAAACAGAAACAGGTTCAAAGTAAAATAGGATATTTCACACAAATAGTAAGCAAAAAAGGAGTATAATAGCTATACTAATATCAGACAAAATAGATTTAAGAAAAATGTCTCATAAAGAAATGATTTATTATAACTAAAAATGGTCAATTCATCAGAAATATAAAACAAATAAAAACATACATGCACCACTCATCAAGAGAATCAAAAAATATCAGAAGCAATACTATTAGCACTGAAGGAAGAAAAAGACAATTCAATGATAATTTAAATTTTAATATCTCACTTACAATAATGGACATAGAAAACAAAAGGTCAAGAAGTAAACAGAAGGCCAGACTTGGTGGCGCATACCTGTAGTCCCAGCAGCTTGGGAGGCTGAAGCAGGAGGATTGAGTTCAAAGCCAGCTTCAGAAACCACAATGTGCTAAGCAACTTGGTGAAACCCTGCCTCTAACTAAAATAAGTAAAGGGCTGGGGATGTGGCTCAGTGGTTGAGTGCCCCTGAGTTCAATCCCTGGTATCCCCCTGGCAACCAAAAACGTAAATAGAAGACTTGCACAATATTAAAAAAGCAACTAGACCAAATAAAACATTATAGGACACTGTACCCAAAATAATAGAATGCACAATCAATCCAAATAAACACAGAACATTGTCCAAGATAGACCACAAATTAGGTATGAAAATAAAAGTTTAAAATAACACAAAATATGTTGTTTGAACACAATGAAATGTAATTATAAATTCTTAACACAGAGAAATTTGGGGAATTAAAAAATATGTGACAGCACACTTCTAAGAAACCAAATGATCAAAGGAGAAATAATAAGGGAAATTAAAACATATTTCACATTAAATGAAATGAAAACATGTTTTATTTACATTATTTAATTACATTGAAGTGAACATTGCTTCTACTTATTAATTTGAATTAAGTTTTCAGAATTCATGCAGAAAAAATTTACTACTGCTTGTACATGATAGAACTATAAATATTTAGATAATAATCTGTCAGATTGAGATGAATTTCTCTCTTCTACAAACTTATTATCTCCAAATCCTTCAACTAGTCTTTAAGTGTTATCATCATCTTCTGACGCAGTACCCTGATTGTCTTCTGGATAAGTAGTCTAGTTTATCAATGTCTAATGCCAAGAACTATATTTATTACAGGCCTAATCATCATGGTATCCTGATCCTTGCTTTACAAAGGATCATTAACAGCTTTTTCAATCCCAATTATTTTGGATCTTTTATTTTTATTTTTAGCATAGATTTCAAAACACTCTTCCACCTGCCTACCATCAGCTAGTCCTTTGACATTTCTTGGGAAGGTAAATAGAGGAATTAGATACCTGGAGATATTCTAAGATTAACTTTGAATATTTTGAAAGCAAAGTAAATGAACTACAACCTGTCTAGGTGAGCCAACGGCTATTGGACTCCATACAGATGTTGAATATTTAAAAATAATTCTTACCAGATCCTTTGAACTAGAAACACATTTGATTTTAGATCAAACCAGTTACAACTATATGTTTCCAAGGAATCTTATAGCTCAAATAATTAATTGCTTTTAGATAAGATCATAAATTTTTGTAACATATTAAGATTAGAGGATATGTTAGAAAAACACTATGTATGACATAATCATAGTCAGCAGAAACTCACAGATAGGCCCAAACACAATCCCCTGATTCCAGACAGCAATATTTCTAGGGTGATAAAATACTCTGCTCTTTTATCTCACTTGCCAGTATAGAAAACAGGTCATCTATTGACATGACTGAGGACCAAAACCTCCATCTCTATGTTAGTGAAAGACATTTTATGGCACATTATTGATGAAATTATTCAAGCCTTTGATGATTCAGAAAAAAATTAGCATGTTATTTTCTTATTATCTTCTTGTCAATAATTTCTTCATCATTCCTTTCACACTAGCTCCTCTAAAGAAGGAACACCGGAATTGAATTCTATAACTGTCCTTTGCTCACTGTTGACACAACTTTGCAAATAGCACACCCAAACTCAAGGTCCTATTCCCAGTATCAGAAAGAAAAGAAAAAGAAGAAAGCTACTCCAAGTTTACCTATTAATATTATATGACTGTGGAACAATTATAACCACTGAGAAATTCTTACTAATACAGAGATACTAATGTTGGATCACACAAGAGCAATTGTGAGGATTCTCTAAAATTACATTAAAACTAATTCATGCTGGCTTATTTCCTTTCTTAAGCTTTTCCTAACCCATAATAATCAATTAAATACAATTGATCAATATGATAAATTTATTTAATTGATCAAAATGATCAATTGTATTTAATAGCATTTAATCTCAAAACTAGTATTTGTCAACTGCTCAGAGACTTTATAATATTTTTCATGTTTTTGTCTTTGGGTTTCTTAAATTAAGTCTTGAATTCACAATTAAACTGAAAATTTACTGAGGGTAGAAATATTGCCTTATTTATTGACATATCTTCCATAGTTCCTAGTATAGAGGCATATATTTAAAACCAGTTAATGTAAAACATTTTCAAAATCTTTCAATTTGACATAAAAAATTCATCTTTTATCTAGAAAATGTTCAGTAATATTAGGTTTCTCTAGGGAAACAGAACTGAGAGAGAGCAGTAAAGAGAAAACTGCATACACAGAACTGGGTAGCAGGAGGGAAGAAGAGAAGGAGCAAGAAGGAGAAAGCAATGGAAATAGAAGGATAGCACAAATTGAAAGAACTGGCATTGGTTCACATGATTGTGGAGGCTCGAAGTCCCAAATTTACAAGATAAATGGTCAGGCTAGATACCCAACAAATCCTTAATCAATGACTCGGTATGGTACTCAAAACTCTCATTATCTAAAACCTCTCTATTTCTAGCCTTATCCCCACAATGTCCCCAATATCCCCCTATACTCTAGCCTATCCCCCAAAATTTACGTTACTCCAAACATTTTATACTAATGTTGTAACACCGGGTTGTGTGGAGTGCTGGAGGGTTCTTATCTCATGTACTGTAAGAATGAAGTACACAGATGATCAGAGGGTGAGGATTCAGGTTTAATAGAAGCAAGCAAGGAAAGCTCCTACAGCATAGAAGTTGTTCCAAAGAGGGTTCCATCAGTGACTCTCTGTATAGGGATTTTTATAGTATTTTGATGAAGAAATAATCTTTTTTGGAGATTCTTCCTTGATTGTTCTCTTTCTCTGACTCAATGGCAAGTGTATAATTTTTATTTATTCCCATAATGGGATGTTTTAATGTGTTTGTTAACCTACATGTGTCCTGTACTTATTCCTTAAAACAAAAGAATTGCTTGAGTTTAAAACAAATCTTTGGGGTTGACTGTTACGGTAGTTAAGGAAAATGGGCAACCACAGAATGTACAGGCATCCAAGCATAAGTAGGTCATTCCATCTGGCAGGCAAAAACAAACAAAAAAATAAGCTCTACTCTAGGGTTTAAATCTGAGTTGGTCATCCTGCCTTCGTGTTTTTCTATCTTTTGTGACTATTCCACTTCTTTAAAATTATTTGAAATTTCCAAATAAATATTTTGGGAATATCAATACAATAGGGTATTATATTCCTTTAAAATAAGATATTTTGACTTCTGTTCCAGAGAATCCTGTGTCTTCATATTTTATATACCCACTCTGATCCAAGTATCTACCAATTATAGATACAATAATAAAGATACAAAAAAGATATGAACATCTTTTTGTACTACAGTGAAAGAAAAAGTCAACAATGAGTGGAGGTAGAGCCATGAGCAGTTTGGGAAGTAGACCAAGGAGGCCAGGAGTTTCATTCTTATGGGCAACGAGAACTGAAATTGTCCAATTATGAATTGAAATTTAAGTTAAAATTTCTCTTTGAAGTCTGACTGTAAAATGGCACTCAATGACTTGAAAGATAACTTCTCCCCTCTTCTGCTGAAGATATCATTAATAAGATGTTTTCCAAACTTAGTGAATATTATACCAGATCTATAATATTCCAATATCAATGCAGGATAGTAATCTCAAAATAACCATTACAAGTTTTGGTCCAAACTGGAAAGCCTGTAAAACCAGTTAGAGACAAATCATCAAGCTAGAAAATACAGGGAGAGCTAGTCTGCCAGCAGAGAGAAAGAATTAAACAAAACATAAAGATCTGACAACACAATCCAAAAATGTGGAAAAATAAGACTCTCATTCATGACTGGTGGAAGCTATATTACAATGGCTTATGTGAGCAATTAAAAAATAAACTATAAAATGTTCCTACCCTTGAATCAGCAATTATATCTACGGAAATATACCATGGTCTATAACATGTAAATGAAGGAAAAATCAGTACTCATTGTAGCTTCATTTTTTTAAAAAAAATTATCTACTAATAGAAGAATAAAAAGTTGTGCTATAGTCATATAATTAAATATCATTCAGTAGCATGAGTATTTATATATGTATTAATATAGATAAAGCATAAATATTTAATTTTAAGAATAAATCCAAGTTACAGAATAATATACATAAAATAATGATACAAATTAGTCATAATTAATAACATAATAATAGTTTAAAAGAGACATAAATATGCTAAACATAAAATTCTGGACAGGGAAAGAAGAGATGTGGAATCATTATTAGCAAATAGGGAACTACCTAAAAATTAATCTGAAGTTAATATGGCATAATTTGAAGATCCAGTGAGACTGATGAAAGGATTAAAAATAAGAATATTTATAAATAAAGCTATAAAAATATACCTATGATATATTAAGTTGAAAATGTTTAGCATATTTTTAAACCTATGGCAACAAAAATCAAAATTTAAAATGTTTATTTTGAAATAACATCCTTACTCAATTTCTCCTTATTGCTTCACAGACAAAAATTTCTGCTTTACATTTTCTTCTGGTTCCATATTACTGCAATGTTATTCCATCTACTTAGAATTCCCTTTAGGGTCTAGCTGTCAATCCCCTTCTTAAATATTCAATTTAAATGTCAGCTGTCTCAGATATTCTTTCTTAGTCTACCTCCAGGCCAGTTAGTTTCATGCTGTAACTCATATAACTCTGTTCTTGCCTTTTTCATATATTTAATGATCCATTTAGGTACACACATGTCTGTAATTCTTCAGAAGATCATATCTGACTCTTCTCCGTTAAAAAAGAAAAACAAAAAAAAAAACAGAATCTGGAACATGCCTGGCACATAACAGGCACTCAGGAAATACTTGCTACATGAAAAATGAACTAGACATTGCCTGTAGGCATAAAAATCCATGTTCCTGGAATAATGTCATCACAAATTTTCAACAAAAAGGCATTCACAAGAAAGATTCATTTATCCTTCCCTTGCCTCTTGCCTCACTTCTTTGTTATCCCCAGCCTACCTGGATCATCCCTCCTGCCATCCACTTTTCCAAGTACTTCTAAACCAGGTCCTTAAAAGACCACAAAAATGTATCTGAAAATTTCTCGTAGTAATCCCGTAATTTATACCTTAGATATAGTATAGCCTTATGATCTAAAATTTGAGCCTCATGATCTATTTCTCTTTCTGTTACTGTCATAGACAATTTGAATTAGGTGGTGCCTTTGAGTTCAGAGACTTCACACCTAACGGACCTGTGATTTCTCATGTATGGAAATGATGAGTTCTCCTTCATCAAAACCACATGGAGACTGACAATCAGGTTGTTACGAAAGCCTCCACTTGTTGAAGCTATCACTGTTTCTAGTTCTGCTTCCTTGTCTCTCACATCATTTCGTCCATATGCTTCACATAATAATAGCTATTACATAGCTCTTTTTATGTAAAATACATACAGATATAGATGTACATATATTAATTCAATCATTAAAACAGACACATGATGTTGGTTCGTTATTACAGCCATTTTGACTAATGAGGAAAGTGAATCAGAGAATGTGTTTTCAAAACTTGCCCCCAAAGGGAATTTAAATATATTTTTGGAAAGGTAATAAAGATTTGTTGAAAGGTTATTAACAATGTGGAACATAAAAACATTTGGCCACTTTTTCCAAAAGGGAAAAAAAAAAGAACTTAAGAGCTCACAGCCTTTCTGTTGAATTCATGTATCAGATGTAACATTGTGTTGTATTAACTGATAATCAGATGGACTCAGGAAATATACGAGAACTTTATAAAATGATATATTAAAAGAAAGCAAAAATTAAATTCAAAACATAAAACATTTTTAGATTTGTTAAGAGGCCAGCCTCAACTGAAATAAGTCTCTGCCTCCTGTCCTACTCCATGTTAGGATGGCTCCAAAGTAGACTAGAATTAAACTCGTTTAAAGTTATGGTCAAAAGATTTTTGTTGGAGGCCTGGACCCACGATGTCTGTGTACCCACGGAAAGGAACACTGCAGCTCCCTATCCACCAATGTAAGGCCCCACCCAAATCTCCTATATCTTGAGACACAGCAGCCACTGACATAGTCCTTCCCACATGGTAATCTATACCACAGAAAATGGACAAGGACAGCTGTCTGTTGCAACACCGCATGCTACCATTGAGCAAGCCACCCAATGACAGTGCACAGCCCATCCTTCCAGCCCCGCCACTGAAAGTGGTTGCCTCCAGCTTGGGGCACCTCCACTACCATCTGAGGTTAACTCCACTGTTGCCTCCACCATCCTTAGCTGGGGCAGCTTCTATTTAAAAACACCAACTTGGGCCCAGAAGCCCAATATCTAGGTACCCTACAGGTTCAACACTAATGCCAACACCAACTAGGGACATGGCCGCTTCAAACAAGGGACAACAACCAGGACCTGGAAGACTGTGCAAGGTCTGTGCAGGACTGGATGCACAGAGGTCTGTGCAGGACTGGATGCACCAGAGGTATCCCTACTATGTGCTAACAGACACCATCCTATTACAGAATCAACAGCAGAAATTTAATGAGGTGGCCTCTCTTTTCTTTTTTCCTGCTAACACCCAAATTCTTTTCATTCCCCTTGCACTAGTCCTATAATCTAATACCTCGATATTCTAACATGCTACACCATAAAAATAAAATCCTAACCACACACCCCTCAGCAATTGCTCTCTGCCCACCATTAGAAGCAGTAAAACCTTATGCAAAGTTACTGGATATATGGTAGAAAATAACTTAACACATCATTTCTATTTATAGTGACAAAACTTTAAATGTCTAAATAGGAGCTAATTGATTTATAACTGCATATTGGTTGCATTGGGTGCTGTAAACATTGATCTACCCCTTAAAGGTGAAGGGTTGATAACTTGTAGGGACACTAATTTCAGGGTAGAAACTGCAGTACCTTAGATCTGCACTGCAAGAGAGGAAAACACATATACAACATGAAAAAACAAAGGAGGGAAGTGCATCAAACTAACCAAGATAAAATAATGATAGAATCCTTTGATAACACAGTAGAGGAAATGTCAGAGAATGAGTTCAGAGTGTAAATAATTAAAATGACCTGTGAATTAAAGAATGACCTAAGTGAACAAATACAGGCAAAAATTGATCATTCCAACAAAGAGATAAGAGACCAAACACAGGTAGCAAAAGATTACTTCAAGTAAGAGACATTCTGAAAAAAACAATTCTTGAAATGAAGGAAACAAATCAAATAAAAAACACAATAGAAAGCATCACCAACAGAGTAGCTCACTTGGAAGACAGAACCTCAGACAACGAAGACAAAATATATAATCATGAAAATAAAGTTGACCATACAGTGAATATGGTAAGAAATCATGAATAGAACACCCAAAAAATATGGGATAACATCAAAATAACAAATCTAAGATTTATCGGGATAGAGGAAGGCCAGAGTTTCAAACCAAAAAAATGTACAACCTCTTCAATGAAATAATATCAAAAAATTTCCCCAAAATGAAGAATGAATTGGAAAACCAAATACAAGAGGCTTACAGGATACTAAGTGTACAAAATTACAACAGATCTACATCAAGGTACACTATCATGAAAATGCCTAGCATACAGAATAAGGATAGAATTTTAAAGGCCACAAGAGAGGAATTAGATTACCTACAGGGGGAGACCAATTTGAATCTCAGCATATTTTTCACCCTAGACCCTAAAGGCCAGGAGATCCTGGAAGAACATATATAAAGCTTGAAAGGAAAATGGATGGCAACCAAGAATCTTATACCCAGAAAAATTAAGTCTTAGGTATAAGGATGAAATAAAAACCTTTCATTATAAACAAAAGTTTAAAAATTTACAATGAGAAACCCTGCCCTAGAGAACATTCTTGGAAAAATATATCATGAAGAGAAAATGAAAAATAACAATGAAAATCTGCAAAGGGAGAAATTACCTTACAGGTAAGTCCAATCAAAGCAGGAACCAAGTCAAGTTAAAAACCAGAAATAAACCAAAATGACCAGGAATACAAATCATATTTCAATAATAATCCTGAATATAAATGGCCTAAACTCATCAATTAAAAGACATAGACTGACAGATTGGATTTTAACAAGGACAAACAATATGCTACCTCCAAGAAACTCATCTCACAGAGAAAGACATCCACAGACTGAAAGTAAAAGGGTGGGAAAAAACTTATCACTCACATGGACCATGTAAACATGTAGGGGTTTCCATCCTCATATCAGATAAAGTGAACTCCAAACCAAAGTTAGTAAAAAGGGACAGAGAAGAACATTTCATACTACTCAAGGGAATCATACATCAATAAGACATAACAATTGTAAATATCTAGGCCCCAAACAATGGGGCATCTATGTATATCAAACAAACCCTTCTCAACTTCAAGAATCAAATACAACACAAAATAATAACACTTGGTGACTTTAACACACATCTCTCACCATTGGATAAATCATCCAAACAAAAACTAAACAAAGAAACTATAGAACTCAATAAAACAATAATTTATACTTAACAGACATATATAGAATATTCCATCCATCAACAAGCGGATACACTTTTATCTGCAGCACATGGATATTTCTCTAAAATAGAACACGTGTTATGCCACAAAGCAAGTCTTAGCAAATACAAAAAAGTAATAGAGATACTACCCTGCATTCTATATGACCCTAATGGAATGAAATTAGAAATAAATGAAAAAATAAAAACAGAAATTACTCCAACACCTGGAGACTGAATAATACACTACCGAATGATGTATGGATAACAGAAGACAACAGGGAAGAGGAAAAAGAAATTCTTAGAGGTAAATGAGAACTCCAAAACAGCATATCACAAGTCCTGGGACACTATGAAGGAAGTAAAGAGAAGAAAGTTCATTGCATTAAGCTCCTACATTAAAAGAAGTAAAAGTCAGCTGGGTGCAATGGCGCAAGCCTGTAATCCCAGCACTTAGGGAGGCTGAGACAGGAGAATCGCAAGTTCAAAGCCAGCCTCAGCAATAGCGAGGTGCTAAGCAACTCAGTGAGACCCTGTCTCTACATAAAACACAAAATAGGGTTGGGGATGTGTCTCAGTGGTCCAGTACCCCTGAGTTCAATCTCCAGTACTAAAAAAAAAAAAAAAAAGAAGTAAAAGTCAACAAATAAACAACCTAACATTAGATCTCAAAGCCCTAGAAAAAGAATAAACTGACTCTAAAAGTAGTAGAAGACAGGAAATAATTAGAATCAGGACAGAAATCAATGAAATTGAAACAAAAGAAACAATTCAAAAAATTGACAAAATAATAAACTCATCCTTTGAAAACATAAATAAAATGGATAAACCCTTAGCCACCCTAAAGAAAAGGACAGAGAAAACTCAAATTACTAAAATTCAAGGTAAAAAAAAATATAACAACAGACTCCACTGAAATACAGAAGACAATCAGAAACTATTCTGAAAATTTATACTCCAGTAAAAGAGAAAACATCAAAGACACCGACAAATTTCTAGAGGCATGTGATCTACCCAAGCTGAACCAAGAGAACATACACAATTTAAACAGATCAATTTCAAGAAGAAAATAGAAGCCAGAATCAAAAGTCTACCAACCAAGAAAAGCCCAGAACCAGATGGATTCATAGCCAACTTCTACAAGACCTACAAAGAAGAATTAATACCATTACTCCTCAAACTGTCCTATTCAACATAGTTCTTGAAACTCCAGCCAGAGCAATTAGATATATGAAACAAATCAAAGGGATACAAATAGAAAAAGAAGAACTCAAACTATTATTATTTGTTGACAAATGATTCTATACTTAGAGAATCCAAAAAATTCCACCAGGAAACTTCTAAAATTAATAAATGAATTCAGCAAACTAACATGATATAAAATCAATACCCATAAGTCAAATGAATTTCTATACATCAGTGATGAATCTTCTAAAAGAGAAATTAGAAAAACTACCCTATTGACAATAACCTAAAAATAATTAAACATTTGGGTATCAATCTAACAAGAGAGGTGAAAGTCCTCTACTATGAAAATTACAAATCACTAAAGAAAGAAACTGAAGAAGACCTCAGAAAATGGAAAGATCTCCCATGCTCTTAGATAGGCAGAATCAATATTGTCAAAATGACCATACTACCCAAAGCACTATACAGATTCAATGCAATTCCAATTAAAATCCCAATGTCATACATATATAGAAACAGACAAAGCAATCATGAAATCCATTTGGAAGAATAAGAGACCCATAATAGCCAAAGCAATCCTTAGCAAGAAGAGTGAAGCAGGAGGCATCACAATTCCAGAACTTAAACTATAGTACAAAGCTGTGCTAACAAAAATGGCATGGTACTGGCACCAAAATAGACATGTAGTCCAATCGTATAGAATAGAAGGCACAGAGACAAACCCGCATAAATACAGTTATCTCATCCTAGACAAAGGCACCATGAACATATCCTGGGGAAAAGATAACCCTCTTCAACAAATGGTGCTGGGAAAACTGGAAATCCATATGCAGCAAAATGAAACTAAACCCCTATCTCTCACCATGCACAAAACACTCAATTCAAAGTGGATCAAGTACCTAGGAAATAGACCAGAGAACCTATACCTAATTAAAAAAAAAAAAAAGTAGGCCAAAATCTTCATTATGTTGGATTAGGCTCAGACTTCTTTAATAAGACTCCTAAAGTGCAAGAAATAAAAGCAAGAATCAATAAATGGGATGGATTCAAACTAAAAAAGCTTCTTCTCAGCAAAAGAAACAATCAATGAGGTGAACAGAGAGCCTACATTCTGGGAGTGAATTTTTGCCACAAGTACGTCAGATAGAGAACTAATCACCAAGATATATCAAGAACTCAAAAAACTTTATACCGAAAAAAAAAAATCAGTAAATGGGCTAAGGAGCTAAACAGACACTTCTCAGAAGAAGAAATACAATTGATCAACAAATATATGAAAAGATGTTCAACATCTCTACTAATTAGACAAATGCAAATCAAAACTACTTTTAAGATTTCATCTCATTCCAGTCAGAGTAGGAGTTATCAAGAATACAGGCAACAATAAATGTTGGTGAGGATGTTGGGGAAAAGGCACACTCACATTGCTGGTAGAATTGCAAATTTGTGCAACCAATCTGGAACACAGTATGGAGATTCCTTAGAAAACTTGGAAGGGAACCACCATTTAACCCAGTTATTCCACTCCTTGGTATATACTCAAAAGACTTAAAAATAGCCTACTCTACAGTGACACTGCCACATCAATGTTTATTGCAGCAAAATTCACAATAGCCAAACTGTGGAACCAACCGAGATGTCCTTCAATAGATGAATGGATAAAGAAACTGTGGTGTATATATACACAATGGAATATTACTCAGCAGTAAAAGAGAATAAAATTATGGCATTTGAAGGTAAATGGATGGAGTTAGAGAACATCATGCTAAGTGAAGTAAGCCAATCCCAAGAAACCAAATGCTGAATGTTCCCTCTGACAAGTGAATGCTAATCCATAAAGAATAAACATATGGGTCTTTGTAGAGGCTAATTAGATATCAAAGATACATTAGTATTATAGAAATTATTTCTTTGTTCAAGGCTATTATACAAATTGAAAATAGTTTTGCTCTTGCTAATTTAATTTTTTATTTTCCTTGTAAATTGCAGAAGCACTACTTCTAACAAAACAACTTGGGTTAATTTAAGACAATAAGCCATCATCTACAGGACAGATAGTATATAATGCTGACTTCTAGTACTAATATTTGAAGGAAGTGGAAAATTACAAATTTTTAAGCTATCTAGACAAGCTAGCATAATATGGTTTTAGGAATCAAGCATGGAAAACATTCTTATCAAACATTCTAAGAGCATTGCAGGAGCCACTAAGAGCCAGTCACACATACACAGGCACACACACACACACACAAAAGGCTCTTCTCGGAAATCTGCAAATTTTCAGAAACTCAGACCAGATGAGTTAACTTTTTTTCATAGAGGGCCTTGGGAAACACCTTATGCTTTCCGTAGGTCTGCCCTTACAAATCATACAAATAAGCATAAGTTCAAAGTGATCGTCTAGTGACAGAACTGCATACTAAAACAAAAATCTCTTTCCAATCTCTACTAAAGATGAAGAAATGAAACTCTGTATAACATATCATCCACATCGTTCACTTTTCAATAAAACATTACTAGATATACAAGGAAATATGAAAAGAAAAAACTTCAATCAATATAGACCAATACTGACATGGCCCAGATTTTGGTTTTAGTGAGCAAAGAACATATTACATATATTCTCACAATAAGCAAGGTAAAATATTTAAAATAATTAAAAAAGAATTGCACTTCTGAATGAACAAATAGAAATTTCTGTGCAGAAAACTGGAATCCATAAAAAGAATCAAGTGAAAATCATAGAAATAAAACTTATAATGCTGAAAATTTAATGATTCACTAATTGGGCTTACTGGCAGAGTAGAAATATCAGAATAAAAAGACATCATTAGAAAATATCTGCTCTAAAGAACATAAAGAAATAAATTTGCATAAAAATTAACAAAGCATCAGGAATCCAGGGGGAACTAATAAACATATAATAGGAATTCCAGAAGGAAAAGAGAATGAGAAATAATATTTAAAGAAAAAATGCCTTAAGTGTTTCCATATTTAATGAAAAATAAAAATTTACTCATCTAAGAAACTGAGTAAACCACAAACCAGATTTTTTTAAAAAATTCTAATGTATACGTATTATAGTTGTTATAGCTTAAATCTTAAATGTTGCCCAAAGGCCATGTGATACAGGCTTGGTTGCCAGCCTGTGGCACTATTGAAAGGTGGTGGAATCTTTAGAGTATGGAGCCTAGTGGAAGGAAGTTAGGTTGTTAGGGGCATGCACACGAAGGGGGTGTTAAAATCCCAACCCATTCTTCTCACTCCCTTTCCTCCTTGACCACCCGCAAGTAAACAATTTTGCTTTACCATGTGTTCACCACCATGATGCTTTGCCTCACCACAGGTCCAAAAGCAATGGAGCCAGATGATCATGGCCTGAAAGCTCTGAAACTGAGTAAAAATAAATCTTTCCTCCTTTAAGTTGATTTTCTCAAGTATTTTGTCACCACACTAGAAAACTGACTAACATAACAAACCACTGAAAATCAAATATAAAAAATCTTGACAGTACACATAGAAAAGAGATATACTGCATACAGAGGATCAGTGGTACAGCAGTTGATATTGTATCAGAAACAATGGTGATTATAGGAAAAATTAAATATCATCAATGTAAAAGATAACAATGTCAACACGGAATTCTATATTGTGAAAACACCTTTCAAAAATAAGAGTAAAATGAAGACAATTTCATATACACAAAGCTGAAAGAATTCAGTGCCACAAATGCATACATGCACAATAAGAAATGTCAAAGGATATTTTTCAGATTGATAGAATTTCACATTAACACAATAGAAATCCAGAGAAAAACCTGAATCTACAAGAAGGAATGAAGCAGAAATGGTAGATAATTAGTTATCTACAAAAAGAAAGTTATGTTTTTTAATGCATAACTTTCTCAAAGGCCAAATGACTGATTTAAGTTAAAAATATTAATATTGTATGAAAAATAAATTAGAAAAACTATCTCTTCCACATTAGCCAAAGCAATCCTTAGTAAGAAAAGTGAAGCAGGAGGTATTATAATACTGAACCTCATATTGTACTACAGAGTCATAGTAACAAAAAAGTACACTGCTGGCACCCAAACAGGCTTCTTGAAGACCAATGGAATAGAATAGATGACACAGAGACAAATCCATATAAATACACTTACCTCATTCTAGACAAAGACACCAAAAACATATATAGGAGAAGAAATAGCCTTTTTAACAAAAGATTCTGGGGAAACTAGAAATCCACATGTAGTAGAGTGAGATAGAACCCCTATCTCTCACCCTGTACAAAGTTCAACTCAAAGTGAACAAGTATTGAGGAATATGACAAGAAACCCTGCAGCTGCTAGAAGAAAATGTAGACCCAACACTCCAACATGTGAGCTCGGGAACTGACTTCCTTAATAAGACTCTTAAAGCACAAGAAGTAAAATCAGAAAGCAGTAAATGGGATGGCATCAAATTAAAAAGTGAATCAATAAATGGGCAAAAGAACTAAACAGAAACTTCACAAAAGAAGAAATACAAATAGTCAACAAAACATATGAAAAATGTTCAACATCTCTAGCAATTAGGGAAATGCAAATTAAAACTACACTGAAATTTCATCTCACTCCAGTCAGAATGGTAATTTTCAAGAATACAAGTAACAATAACTGTTGGTAAGGATGTGCAGGAAACGTATATTCATATTGTTGGTGGAATTGCAAATTGGTGCAATAACTCTGAAAAGCAGTATGGAGATTTCTCAAAAAACTAGAAATGGAACTACCATATGACCCAGCTATCCTACTTCTCAATATATATCCAAAGAATTTAAAATCAACATACTACAATGACCTTGCCACATCAATGTTTATAGCAGCACAATTCACAATAGCCAAACTATGGTGTCAATCTAGGTGCCCTTCAAAAAATGAATGGATAAAGAAAATGTGGTATATATACATATGGGATTTTATCCAGTCATAAATAAAATACAGTTATGCCATTTGCAGAAAAATGGATAGAACTGAAAACTATCATGCTAAATGAAATAATCCAGTCCCCAAAAGTAAAGGTAGAATGTTTTCTCTGATGTGTGGAAGCTAATCCAAAATAAAAGAGGGAGATTTTTAAAAGGATAGAAGAAAGCAGTGGAGAAAAAAAAGAGGAACGAAAGGAATGGAAGAGGGATAGGATAGGAAAAGACGGTAGAATGCATCTGACCTAACTTTCCTATGTACATACATGAATATACACAGTGAATCTCACTATTGTGTACATACACAAGACCTTAATTAAAAAAAAAAAAAAAAATAAATACCAGAAAAATCAGTACAGTAGAGGGAAAGGAAAAGGGTGCGGGAGGGAAAAGGGAAATATGGAGACTAAATTAGAACAAATTATGTTCCATGCATTCCATGCTTGTATAATTACATCAAAATGAATTCTATTGTAATATATAACTAAAAAGAACTAACAAAAATAATAAAAACTAAAATATTAACATTGTAAAGTAGGGTTTATGATCTACAAAACAATAAAATGTATGGCAAAAGAATCCAAAGGATGAGGTAGGGTAAGTTATGGAATTAAACTAATATAATGTTTTTATAGCTTTGAAGTTGGAGGTGGGAGATATGAACTATGAGGTATTAATTAAGAAGCAGGAAGTGTAACAAAGGAAGTTTGAAATATAAGTATATAATATGGGCTCTATATGTTGACAAGTGAAAGATACATATTGTTTGCCTTTGTAAAACCACCAAAAATCAACCAATCAAGATATAGCTACAAACCAAAAGAGACAATAAAATGAAACACTAAATATTTGTATATATATGCAAATATATATCTATGTTAAACATCCACTATGAAAATGTTTGCCATAGGTTACTTCAATTTTAAATGTCCTTTAGGATTTCCAATTAAATCTCTACCTTTCACATGCTTTGACCTTTACAAAAATCAGACCATCCCAGTCTCCTGCCTAAATCCCTGCAACGATTTACCAGACCACATCACAACCCCTTTACTATGACATCTGAGACACCACATCTAGTCCTCACCTACTTTTCTAATTTCATCTTTTGCATTCTGTCACTGAAAAAATTCTCTGCTTTTCAGTTCCTAGAACAAATAATCCCTGCATCAAGACCTTTCTCTATACTCTCCCCATCCTACCTTGTCAGGCATATACCTCCTCATCTCAGACGTCAGTTTAAAGAATATATAACCAAAAGGTCCAAAATCAGCATACCATAGGATAGGGACACAGCCACATCAATGATTATAGCATTACAATTCAAAATACCAGACTATGGAACCAATCTATGTGCCCTTCACTGATGAATGCATAAAAAAAAAATGTGGTATATGTACACAATGGACTATTACTCAGCCTTGACAAAGAATAAAATTATGTCATTTGTTGGTAAATGGATATATCTGTGAAATCTCTATCACTGAATTTTCTTTGTCTCCTTCATAGCACTTCTCAAAAAATACACTTATATACTGGTTTGAATTTCTTATTGAATTTTTCTACCAGACTTTAGCTCCTTAAGGTAGGAACCACATCTGTTTGGTTCACTAGTTTATATTCAGTGCCTAACATTGTACTCAATAAAAATGTGTTGAATAAACAGCATATGTAAATACATACAAAAAGGTACCAGTAAATTTTTCTCTTTATGAAACAACCACAGCAATGCTGGTAAAAACCGCCTGCCCCATAGCACCATATATTTATTCTACAAAGTAATTTTCATCATTTTTCTTCCCATTTATTATCATGTAGTGGTATCACATCTCAAAATTATCAGAGTATAATTTGAGAGGTTTTCCATTGGTTTCAGGAAAGTCATGTTTGTAGACCAGTGATGGCACTTACAGACTTAAAAAAGAAAAACAACTTTCCATTTTATATTTATAGGAAAAAATGAAATAATGTAGCATAGCTTCCTAATAGGACATATATTGAAAAAACAGCAACTATATAATATTGACAATCCATAACTAGTGGTGTGTGAAAAGGCAATATCACCAAGGACACCACTGAAATACAGATGATAATCAGAAACTGCTTTGAAAATCTATAGCCAATAAAATAGAAAATCATGAAGACACTGACAAATTTCTAGTGACATATGACCTACCCAAATTGAATCAAGAGTACATAAAAAATTTACACATATCAAATGCAAGCAATAAAATTGAAGACACCATCAAAAGCCTACCAATCAAGAAAAGCCCTGGAACAGATGGCTTCTCTGCCAAGGTCTACCAGACTTTCAAAGAAAAACTTATACCAATCCTCCTCAAATTATTTCATGAAATAAAAAAGAAGGAAACCCTTCCAAGCTGATTTTACGAAGCTAGTATCACTCTGATACCAAAACCAGAAAAAGAAACATCAAGGAAGAAAATTTCAGACTAATATCCCTGATGAATATAGATGCAAACATTCTTAATACAAAATTGGCAAATTGCATACAAAAACATATTTAAAAGATAGTGCACCATAATCAAGTGGGGTTCAACCCAGGGACACAACACTGGTTCAACAAACATAAATCAATAAATATAATTCATCACATCAATAAACTTAAAGAAAAGAATCACATGATTTTCTCAATAGATGCAGAAAAAGCCTTTCACAAAATTCAACATCCATTCATGTACAAAACACAAGAAAAACTAGTCGTAAAAGATTTGTAAAACCTATTTATGTTCAACCCAAGGTAAACATCCTTCTAAATGGAAAAAACTTGAAAGCATTCCCTCTACAAACTGGAACAAGATAGGGTTGCCATCTTTCATCACTTCTATTTAACATAGTCCTTGAAACCTGGGCAATTACAAAAAAGGAAGAAATTAAAGGAATATGAATAGGAAAATATGAACTTAAATTACCCACCATGCTCTTAAATAAGCAGAATTAATATTGTCAAAATGGCCATGCTACCAAAAGTGCTATACAGATTTAATGCAATTCCTATTAATGTTCCAGTGACATTCTTCATAGAAAAAGAAAATGCAGTCATGAAATTCATTTGGAAAAATAAGAGGCGTGGAATAGCCAAAACAATCCTCAGCAAGAAAAGTGAAGCAAGAAGCATCACAATAACAGAACTTAAATTATAATACAGAGTTTTACTAACAAAAATAGCATGGTATTTGCACCAATCAAACATGAAGACCAATGGTACAGAATAGTAGACACAGAGACAAACCCACATAAACACAGTTATCTTATCTAAACAAAGGCACCATAAACATACATTGTAGAAAAGATAGCCTCTTCAACAAATGATGCTGGGAAAACTGGAAATCCATATGTAGTAGAATGAAATTGAACCTCTATCTCTAACCCTGCACGAAAGTCAACTCAAAGTGTCTCAAATACCTAAGAATTATACCGTGCCTACTAGAAGAAAAAGTAGGCCCAACTCTGCATCATGTCAGCTTAGGAACTGACTTCCTCAACGAGACTCCTAAAGTGCAAAAAGTAAAATCAAGAAACAATTAATGGCCAGGCACAATGGCGCAGGCCTGTAATCCCAGTGGCTCAGGAGGTTGAGGCAGAAGTTCAAAGCCAGTTCAAAGCCAGCCTCGGTAAAAGTGAAGCACTAAGCAATTCAGTGAGACCCTGTCTCTAAATAAAATCCAAAATACGGCTAGGGGTGTGGCTCAGTGTTTGAACACCTCTGAGTTCAATCCCTGGTACCTCCCCCCAAAAAACAGAATCAATAAATGGGATGGTATCAAACTCAAAACCTTCTTCATTGCAAAGGAAACTATCAAGAATATGAAAAGAGAGTATACTAATGGGAGAAAATCCTTACCATCTGCATCTCAAATAGAGCATTGATCTCCAGGATTTAAAAAGAACTCAAAAAAACCTAACACCAAAAAAATAAATAACCCAGTCAATATATGGATAAAAAATCGAATAGGCACTTAACATAGGAAGAAATACGAATGGTCAACAAATATATGAAAAAATGCTCATCATCTCTAGTAATTAGAGAAATGCAAATTAAAACTACTTGGTATTCCTTCTCACAGCAGTCAGAATGGCAAATATCAAGAATACAAGCAACAATAAATGTTGACAAGGATATGGGAAAAAAGGCTCATTCATACATAGCCAATGGGACTGCAAATTGGTACAACCACTCTGGAAAGCAGCATGGAGATTCTTCAGAAAACTAGCAATGGAACCACCATTGATCCAGTCATCTCACTCCTCTGCAAGTCTCCAAAGGACTTAAAATCAACACACCACCGTGACACAGTCTCATCAATGTTCATAGCATCTAAATTCACAATAGCTAAGCTATGGAATCAACCCAGGTGCCCGTCAACAGATGACTGGATAAATAAAATGTGGAATAAGTACACAATGGAGTATTACTCAGCCATAAAGAAGAATAAAATTATGACATTCACTTGATAAATGGATAGATCTGAAGACTTTCATGTTAAGTGAAATAAGCCAATCCCAAAACACCAAAGGACAAATGTTCTTTCTTTTTTTTTTTATTTTTTATTTTTTTTTTTAAATTTTAATTTTTATTTATTTTTCTCAAAAGTTGCATTTAAATACATGTTATCAAACATAATAGAAAAAAACAAATTTTCAGAAGCTGTACACACTATTCACTGAAAATATTTGTTGAGGCAAATAGAAAAAAAATTATTACAATCATAATTTTTCTAACTTTGCACAAAATTATAAGCAGATTACATT
>PVHX01026228.1:6219-21227 GCA_004024805.1 Geosciurus inauris
TGGCGAGGTGCTAAGCAACTCAGTGAGACCCTGTCTCTACATAAAACACAAAATAGGGCTGGGGATATGGCTCAGTGGTTGAGTGCTCCTCAGGTCAATCTCCAGTACCAAAAAAAAAAAAAAAAAAAAAGGATGGTATGTCTTCTCTTATATGTAGAAACCAGAGGGGGGGGGAAATCTAACATGAATGTAGAAGGGAGATCATTAGTGTAGAGGAAGGGAAGGTGGGAGAAGAATGAGAAGGGAAGTATTTGTGAGTGAAAATTATCATGTTATTTTATATGAATATACAAATATGCCACAATGAATCCCATCATTCTGCATAATTAATATGCACTAATAAATAAACAAAAAAGTCCACCAGAAATGTTCAACCTTGTACTAGAGGTACTATCCAGTGAAGTGAGGAAAGAAAAATAAATACAAGTCATAGAGATTAGAAAGAAAAAATTCAAAGTGGTAGATAATATAGCGATCTGTGTAGAAAAATATAAAGAATCTGAAAATAAATGTTACTGGAATTACAAAGAGAACATCACAAGTTTTAGGACCTAAGACTAATACAAAAATGTATGGATTAATATTTATAATGGTACAAAACAAAATATTAGTAAAATATGTACAATACTAATACCCTCAATACTATCACACATTTATGAAAGATTTTTTTTGGTACCAGAACTTGAACCCAGGGTGCTTAACCACTGAGCAACATTCCCAGTCCTTTTTTATTTTTTCTTTTGAGACAGGGTCTTTCTAAGTTGCTTAAGACCTCGCTAAGTTGCTGAGGCTGGTGTTGAACTTCCAATCCTCCTGCCTCAGCCTCCTGAGCTGCTGGGATTATAGGAGTGTGCCAATGTGCCCAACATGAAAAACATTTAAAAGACTTAAATGTAGAAATATGCTATTTTGATGGTCTAGAGGCTCAATTTTTAAAACATAAGTTGATTACAAGCTGGTCTATTAATTTAATACATTCCAAATCAAAATGCCAGAAAGTAATTTATGTAAATAGATAAGCCAATATTTTAAATTTGTATTGAAACACAAAGGATCCAAAAGAAACAAAACAATTTTGGAAATACAACAAATTGGGGAAACATATAATACCTGACTTCAAGAATTCTTATGAAGCTACAATGATCAAAATAGAATGGTACTAATGAAAGAAAATGGTACACAGTTATGTGAAACACACTAGAGACATATATATAAGCATATTAATTTTTGACATCCTGAAAGTCCAGGATTCTTTAAATTATTTTGTCAGATTGAAGAAAGAGATAAAGTAGACATTTGAGAATATTTAGGAAAAGGGAAGGGACAATCTTAACTATAGAGTAAGTGTAAAATAGTACATATGTGCACACACGTACATGTTGGAGTTATGTGAAGTTGAAAATTAGTGACATGATGATTAAACTTAGCAAGAAATAGTTTCATTGGTTACCACTAAGTTAGGGGGAAAACATGAAAACAGCTACAACAGAAATAATACTTGAAACTTCTTGATAAGGAAAGAGAAAATATATGCATATGAGGAAAACTATGTAGAAGAAAATGCACTTTAGTGTCTATGAAATCAAAATAGTCAGGTTTGATCTCTGCATCAGGGTAATTTTTCTACATAACTCAACAGAACAACAATATGATTCATGTCAGAGACTGAAAAGTTCAAACATGCCACCTGTCATTAACTACTTCAAATAGTGTACAAATATGCTATTATATGGGGCAGTATGCAAATGTCTGTATGTTTGTCAATTTTCCTGTTAAAGAGTTTAAGATTCCTAAATAACCTTCAGTGAAAGATACCCTACTGCATGTCAAGAGGAAAAGAGTCCTGCCACTTGTGCCTAGAAAAATAAATTTCTTTAAAAAAATCATTGATGATTAATGTATACATACAAATTATAATTAAGATGCCTTTGTAAATTATATTTCATGAAAATATGTATATGATCAAGTATACATCTTATTTGAGAAATTAGCTTCTTTCTTCCATTAACTCTTCCCTAACACATTATTTTCAGTTTGTTGAACTGTTTTTCATTTTGTATCATTCTTTATTTTTATTAGTTTGCTTAGCTCCCTCCTTCCTTTTTATAATCCCCCACACTTAATTAATACAGGTTGGAAATCTAGCCTATTCTAGACTATTTTTCTCTAAGTTCATATAAAAGTTATTTTTGCAGTAGTGTACAGGGAGATAGCTTTTATCACCATTTTGATTTTTAAACATTGATTACATGTACCTTGTTTTTGTTTTTTCACTGAAAAATCACCATAGGAAATTTCCCAAATCACCACTCCTTGTAACTCTAATTCATTCTTTTTGATGGCCCCATAATATCCAAATTTTCATATCTATAATTTAACCATTTCCTATTTGTTAAGGATTTACTTTGCTCCCTGGATACATATGCAAACACATCCTTAAAAACTGGGCTTTTCTGTGGAGGTTCACCAGGAACAGGATATATGAGTCAAATGACACATAGGCTTTTCTAAAAAAAGTTAATAGATCAAAAAATTATTGCCAGAAGACTATAATAATCCACAGTTCAACCATGCTATCTGAAATTACAAAACTCTTATCCCTGCAGCCCCCCAGTTAATAGATAATGTTTTAAATTCTTTTTTCCAACTTGATAGGAGTGAGATTTCAGTGTTATTTTATTTGTATTTCCCTAATTCATGACTTTCAACACTGTTTAATTCATTTTGGGCGATTTGGATTTCCTATTTTGTAAACTGCCTATTCATTGATTTGTCCATTTTTCTGCGGGATTCTTTCTCTGCTTTATAATGTGTAAGAACTCTTTTATATTGCAAATAGAAACCTCTCTTGCTGAACAATTATTTTCTGTAGCAATCCTTTGGTTTTATAAGTCTTCCTTCACTTTAATGATAATTTTCCATATCATTTAAAAATATACATATGTTTTCTTTTTTGTCATATGTTCTGAATTTATAATCTTATTTAAGAAGACTTCCCTCACTCCTAGATTATGACACTAGTCTCTAAATACACTTGCAGAGTTCTTATTATCTTATATTTTAATAGGTAAGTCTCACTCCATCTGGGATTTGCCTTTCTTTTTTCTTTTTTTGGTACTGGGGATTGAACTTAGGGTCATTCAAACACTGAGCCACATCCTCATTCCTATTTTGTGTTTTATGTGGAGACAGGGTCTCACTGAGTTTCTTAGTGCCTGGCCGTTGCTGATGCTGGCTTTGAACTCGCAATTCTCCTGTCTCAGCCTTCCAAAGTGCTGGGATTACAGGCTTGCACCACCACGCCCGGCTTGGGATTTGCTTTTCTATTGCTTTCTATATGTAGAGCAGATGCGCCAACATCACTTGATAAATAATCCATAATCATCTCACTAAATTGAAATCCCACTTTTGACATATATAAAATTCTAACGTATATAAGGACCTCTTTCTACTTGTTTATTTTTACCTCCATAATACCAATATTCATTGAATGTTCCCCTTCAACTTTTGCCCCTGATGAAATTGTAAATCCCTTTGAGGCCTCTAATTTCCTTGCAGACCTTTCAAGATTTATTCAAATTTTCAATCTCATATTTCACTAAATACTCTATCCCATAAATATCTAATTTCTCAGTCTCATCATTATTTCACTGTGCCCAGTACCCTCTGGAGGTAGAGTAGGTATTCTATTTTTGTCATTGCATCCACACCATCTTTCTCCTATCTGGCCAATACTGTTCAACTTTGAATCTTGTGTCACCAACCTTTACAACCCATTACCTATTGCCTGCAAGATCAACTACTGACCCTGAGTCATACCCCTCATATTTTTAAGACTTTCAACTTCTAAATCACCTCAACCACCGTTCCGTATCCACTCTCTCAAACTTCTTTTGTTGAATCACAAATGCTTTCTACAAAACTAAATTCAACAACATTCTCTTACTTTGCTTAATGGCTACAGCTGACCTGTTAATCACTTCCCTTATTGTGAAGTAGTTTATTATTCATTCAGCTTCTAGAATATTCCCTTAAAAGATTGAAAACCTTAGTGCTTTCTCCCTAGACCTGTTTTATATCTACATTCCATTTCTATGACCATTATATCATTTCCTAACTTTAAATACCAGTTTCATGCAGAAAGTTACCAACTAAACCTCCAGCCCTTCTTATGCCTTTATATCAACAACTTTCTCAGTGTCCCTAATTGTATATCTAACAGATATCTAAAACTTATCATTTATACATCAGGATTCAGTTAAGGGAACTGAAATCACACTAGCTATTGTAAGCAAACAGGGATTTAATACAGGAATTAAAATACCCATAAGCATTTTGAAATTGCTGGAGGATACAGTCCTACTTACCTCCTTGCTTCTCTTCAATATACATGAAAACAATTGCACTAGGTTTTTCTTGTACCTAACCTGCTCTTCCAAATATCACCTTTTCTGATTAACCTATTTTAATTTTACACCCTGACCCTATACTGCCCATTTGTTCCTTGTTTTTGTCCACAGAACTCATTCACTGTATCTCTATGCTCAACTTCTTTTTTTAAATATTGTTTTAGTTGTAGATGGACACAATGTCTTTATTTTATTGCTTTGTATGTGTTGCTGAGGATCGAACCCAGGGCCTCATGCATGCAAAGCAAGTGCTCTACTACTGAGCCACAATCCCAGCCCCTTAACTTCTTTTTCATGTGCTTATTCTCTACTCCTCCAATAATGTGCCAGTTTCAGGAGTGAAGAAATTTTTTTTTTTGTCTTTTTCTCTGCATGATTTCCAGTACTAAGGACAGACAGAGTTCATTTCATGTAATCAATAAGTACTGATTAGATAAATGAATGAATGGATTTCATTACAATGGATTCATATTATATGCTGATATCTAGTAATCCTTTCCTTATGATTGTTCTTTTACATACTGATTTTGACTATAGGCTGGTATTTATTTTCCCATTTACATTTTGAATTTACTGAACACATGGTTGGTTTGTACAGATGAAACAGAACTCTAAGACCCCTTAGGTATGTTATTAGTCTGTGTTTTCTCATTAGAGTTTATATGTGTTGGTTGGCATATCCAAGAACCTGGTGGTGCCTTAAGAAGTAAAAGTCCTCCCACTGTGGGATGCAGGGCACAATCAGTTGGTCAGTTAGATCTCAGATGAAGTGCCTAGTGAAAGTCTCAAGATTCTCACATTCTCCTCTCTCAGGCTCTGGGCAACAGTCATTAGTCTACTGTTCATTTCCCTTGACGTCTTATGTGGATGAGATTGATGAAATATAATAATGTGGGAGTGTAAGTGACATTGACCTCCTGGGGTTTTATAGTGCTCTGTGGTACATGATCACCTTTCCTAATCCCTCTGCCTATGACTGATCCCAAATTTCACATATTTGTTTTCAGGATCTTTGCTAATCCTGGGAGAATAAAGCTTTGCATTGGTTCTCTCTTTCCATAACACTTAAAATTTCATTAATCCCCAGAGGTGATAGGACCTACCAGCTATTAATTAGACAAGGGATACACAATCACTGTACTTCTTTCTTCTCTAAAATTTTCTGGTCTTGTTTTCTACATTGGTGGATATTATTTTTGAAATATTAACCAATGATTTTTTGGTATCTCATACTGACCCTTTATTTAACCATTTTGAACTCTTAGATAATTTGAAGGTCAGTTATTCAAGGAAGGTGATTGTAGTGGCTTACAAGCATGAGAAGTATTCACAGCTTTTTAAACCCAACACTTCACAACATGTAGAGAATGAATTTTGAGGAGGCTGAGGCTATAGCTGAGTGGCGGAGTGCTTGCCTAGTACATGTGAGACACTGGGTTCGATCCTTAGCATCACATAAAAATAAACAAAATAAAGGCATTCTGTCCATCTACAACTACAATTTTTAAAAAATGAATTTTAAAAGAAAAGCTCAAGAAAATAAAAAGACATCATTACCCCCTAGGCTGATATGGGATTCCTCAGGCTAGGAACAAAGGAGGAACAGAGGGAAAGGGAGGAGAAAGCAGATATTGGGTCCCAGTGAGATTTCCAAGTCTCAGGAGTAGGCAAATCATCCTAGGTAAGGGTGGCATATGAAGACAGAATAGACTCCTGCCTTGCTGTCAGGGAATGATCAAGGAAGTAGAAAATTCTATGAAACTGACAGTGTGACTCATTTGGAAAATTGAGACTTGGGCAGTCTCATGGATTTTTCTTCTCCCAATGTGATGTAGAGACATCATAGTGATTTCTATATACCCCAACATAAAAAGAGTGCAGAAGAAAGAGGGACCCAATGGACTACTAGCTCAGGAATGATAGGTGTCACCTGTGCTGACGTGTGAACACATCCCCCAAAGTTTATGTATTGGAAACTGAATCCTCAACATAATAGTGTTGAGAAGTGGGACCTTTAGAAGGTGATTAGGTCATGAAGGCTCTGTCCCCATGAATGGATTAATGCTGTTACCATAAAAGTGGGTCTGTTTTCATGAGAGCAGATTTGTTATAAAAACAAGTTCCACCCTCTCTTGTTCTTTCACCTGTGCTCTGTTGGCTTTCTGCCTTCTGTCATGTTATGACTCAGCAAGAAGGCCCTTGTCAGATGCCAGCCTCTCTATTTTGGACTTCCCAGCCTCCAGACTGTAAGAAACAAATGTCTGTTCTTTATAAATTACCCTATCTCAGGTATTCTGTTATGACCATAAAAAATAATCTAACACCTCCCAAGTGATCTGCATACCCATTTTACTCCAGACAGGATGGACTGATGGATGTCTCATCATTTATCAGTATGGGCCTATGGGAGACTGAGTGTATAGCACTTTAACACGTTATATCCTTCAGAATTCAGACAGAGCTCTGAGGAAAAGAAGAAACCCTGAATTGACTCACAATAATCCCTTTGCTGCCCTAGAGATTAGAATTCTAAATTACAAAATAGATTGTTTTAGGAAACGAAGTTCTCACATGCCATGTTTGTGGACTGAAATTAATTTAGCTCTAGATTATTACTCTTTTACATACCATAACTATATCTATACCTTACAGGTTTTCAGATATTACTTAGATTTTGATGGTAACATCTTTTTGGCTTCTCAATTTCCTAATCCTTATCTGTTTATGTTTCTGTTTTCATAATCTTTAAACATTATTTGCAGCCCTTCTAGTATTTTCTTTTTCTAATGCATTCTCTCCACGTATCATTAAAGCATTCAGGAAAATTTACTTTAGGGTACAAGTCTTAGATGAATCCAATCAATTGTTCTAAGTATGTGTGAATCTGGGAGGAGTAATATAAAACATGAAAAATTTACCCTTTGGTAGAAGTAATGTAAAAGTGAAAAATAATGAAAATCTAAGTAGAAAAAACTGAATCTGTAGCAGGCCTGTTTACAGGGCATTTGAAGAATCTGGTTATATATCACTAAATGCCTGAAAAATAATGCAAAGGAAACTTCTAAATATTATCTAATATTTCCTTTTATAAAGGATAAAACTCAGGAAGAAAAGAGTAAAATCTGTCAAATCCAGAGAAAGTCATCAGTCACTTATAATGGTAATGAATTTCCCGGTCCCCAAATTCCCAATTTTCACCTATAAAATCTCTGTTAAATCTCATAAAATCTCTATAAAATCTCTTAAAGTCATGAAATCACTGATTCCCTCATTTAGGCCATATATAGTTCCAATAGTCACATATATTATAATACAGTTTCATCTTTATCAATGCCTTCAGAGAGAGAGTTCAAAACAACATAAACCAAGATGAAAAGACAACTGGAATATAAATTAAATAAAATGTATGTAAACTGTTAAGCTTAGTTGAAAATAATAGAGCATAAGAATTTATACATCATGATATTTAGAAAAAGTCACACAAAATAACATAGAAGTAAATAAATTTAACCAAATGATTGCCAGGGATTTTAGCCAAAAAAATGGAAGTTTATGTTTATTATTAGCATTAAGCTTACTTAAATATTAACATTATTTAGTATTAATAATATTAATAGTATTATTAACTATTAGATGGGATTTATTCTAAATAATGTTTGAGTCACCTATATCTCTACCTAAATATAAAATTTTCTTCATTTTATAAGTTAAATAGTATAAATATAATTCTGTATTTCTGAAAGTTACAAAAAATTCATATAAATCTTGATTCATGCTCCCAATGGTCTCCTATTACAACTATAATTAACAGATATTATGCATCTGGCATGTGTAACCTGCAGATGTTAAGGCTTTAAACTAATGATGTCAGCAATTTTCCTGTTAATTTGTATTTTACTACTGCAGTTAAATGACCTAAATATCCTCAGCACTTCCACACAAGTTTTTGTTCTGCATACTAACATGTAGCAGGCAGGAAGAAAAGATTGCCAGCTTGCAATGGACTCGGCAAATAACTAAAGAAGTTGCCAACAGAGGGCCATGGTCTTGGAGCATCACTCAGATGCATGTATTAACCCCAAGTGCTGTAACATTCACATGAGGATATAGACATTGTTCAATAGAAGCCTATCTCAGACGGAACAAATACTGTAAGTTTTTGTTTTCTAAAACACATCTATATTTATTTTAAGAGAGTCAGAACATGAAAATAATACTTAGTATTCATGCACTACCTCTCCCCCCCATGAGCTTTAATTGTCTTTTCTCCAGAACTCGGACAAATGGTTTTGAGATGACACCTTTGCTAAGCTGCAATGAATTCAGGCATTTTAATAGGAAAAAACTGTCACATAGCATTACAGTACAGGGACTCCAATACCAGTTTGTTTGCCATTTTGGGAATGAGTAATGCTTTGGTTGTGTGGATACAAATGCAGAATTTTTTTTTTTGCATCAAAAAGCATTTTAATTGATTAGAAAACTGGTTCTTTTGAAAACAAGTGAAATTCTAGCAACTTCTATCTAATGAGTTTCTTTAATATCATGGGAACTTTTATAACTTTTCTTTAATAGAGTTATTGGCAGAGTAGTCCAGAGAAAAGCACACTCCAGTCCATCCAAGGAAATACAGTCATATACAAAGTTTGGGCCTCCATAATAATAATGAACTGGCCAGGGGCCCTAATGAAGGGTCACCTTATACTGAGTAGCCAAATGACATTTGTAGAGCTCAGCCATATGCTTTTACTGTGCCAAACAATCAGACCATATGCCATATCCCTATCCAATTAATAGTTCTCCTAATTCCCAACATCTACTAAAAATGTGTCAAGGACATTGAAGAAAATTTCTCAATATAGATTCAAATTTGTGGATAGTGCTTTCCCCCCATTTATTGTATTCCTTCTTATCTTACCATAAGAAATTGATTTGTGGCCCAATTCAGGGAAACATTCTGCTCAGCAAATAACCATTTCTTCTCTGCACAAAAAATAAAACAACCTTAGAGGATCCATCTCCAGTTATGGAAACCCATGGTCTCCATTCCTGGTTTGCTGCAGTGGAACTCCTTAATTATTCCCTTGCTGAAAATCATAAATAGTTGGAGACAGAAAATACCAGAGAAGCACGAAAGGAAATGAATCTATCAAAGAGAAGGAAAAAGAAGGGAAGCCAATTATATACAGAGGAATCAATTACAGTGCCTGGCACATACTAGATAACTGAAATAGTGATTAATATATTTAGAAATCTAAGCAGGGAGATATGAGTTCCTTACTCCCAGTGGGTAACCGATCTCAAATTATATTAGCCTTCAGTATAAGACTGAAGAAGCAAATTCTAACCCTAGTTCTGCCACAAACATTTGTTAACTATATGACCTTGACAGAGGACTATCAAAATTTCTGTTTTATCATCTGTAAAATGGGAAGAGGGTTATGTTGTATGCATTGCCTAGTTCCTATGTGTTCATATGTGTGCAGATGAGTGTGTAGAGGTGTGCATGCACATGAGCAAAAGAATAATTTCATCATGTTTGTACCTGCCTGATAAACTGTGATATGAAATGCAATATTTTATTCTTACTCTCAATATTTCTTTCTTTCAGGGTTGATTTAGATCAAGCCTGACCCATGCCAGTTCTTTCAGGTTCATATATTTTACAGCAATACCTAGTGCTAAGAAATCCTGCCTTTTTATATCGGAGGTTAAGATGAGTAAGAAATATGTCAAACTGAAATACTTTCTCACATTTACAATGAGGTGATAAGATTAATAATATAATTTATAGATTAATTGGATCAGGTGGGCCAATAAAATGACTTGCATTATACCGTAAGTTTTAGCAAGACAAAGGAGAAGTCTAAATATATGCCAGCCTGGAATATTATCAGGTGCTTTAAGATCATGCCCCAAGAAATCAATTACTACCTAACAGCCTTGAAATATGGGTTTTTGCTCTTTTAAGCTCTTGTTAAAGAAGTAGTGCTGAAAGCTGTTGGGTAGAACAGAATTCTTAGCTGTGATTGCAAAAAAATCTCAAAGTAATATCTGAAAACTTAAAGACATGTGATATGAATTGCTTCAAATAGATTTCAGTCTGAAACTTGATAAAAACATTTTAAACCTGGCATGTTTACTTTGAAATAGTGTGACAATTTTGGGTGACTTTCTCACCCAAACTGAGAAAGTCAATATTTTAAATTGAAATTTCATTATTAGAAATTGAGATTTAAAGTAATACATGTAATCAAATCATCATATGTATACTGTTTCAAAATTCCACTATATCTAAGTTTTCAAATTTATTGATGGCTTGTTGTTTTGAATCTTCTCATCATTGTTTCAATCTCTATACTATTTATTGTTATAAACAACTCTTAAACTGATACTTTATTTTTGCCAATTCTACTTGTTTTTTAAAATATTTTTTTACTCTAGATTATATTAAATGATAAAACAAGAAAAAATTTTTAGTTGTAGATGAACACAATACCTTTATTTTATGTATTTATTTTCATGTGGTGCTGAGGATGGAACCCACTGCCTCACATATGCTAGGCAAGGGCTCTACCACTGAGACATAACCCCAGCCCTCAACTTGTTTTTTTCACATAGGCAATCTTGTCTAATGTTTGTATGTTTTTGAATAAAATAACTGAGATTTGATGATTAACTGTTCTAACCAGAAAAAATTAACTAATTTTAGTAATTTGTATTGTTTTTTCTGTCATCTTTACTTTTTCTTCCTCCTTCTATATACATGAGTTGCATATGGCATATTACTTATCAGCATTTTATATGTATATATGTATATATAAAACTAAATTCTTATATACTAAAATTTTCCATCTATGTACCAATTTAGCTGTGTCCTTTTCTAAAATTAGATGCTTTCTCTTCATTTAATCATTCATAAATTATAATTTGTATTAGTTTTTCATGAATCAATTAGTTATTATAAAGTGTGATTTTGATTATCAAACATATAATGAAGTAATGAGGTTGGACCTTTATTACCATGTATCTTAATTTTGTTGTAATCACAAAATGTCATCCTAATAATAAATGTTTAGATTTGTTTTGCAACCACCTTGTCCAACATTTTGTATAAATATTATGTCTTCTCAAAAAAGATGTATTCTTAATTTGTTGGATGAAATGCTCTGCATTTGTCCATTAATTAAGCTTGCTTATGGAGTTGATCAATTTATCTGTATCTATATTAATTTTTTCATTTTAAATATTGATTTTCTGTGAGTTCACTTTCAATTACACTCTAATTCATTCATTGTAAGTTTTGAATTTTCTTTCACTTTTTTTTATCATATTAAACATGATTATTTTCCAGATTGTTGTTATCTGCATTTCTGGAGTTACTAAATCTGTATTTTGTTACATCAACTGGGTTTTCCTCACTCTGGCTGGTTTCATCATGTAATTTACTATTATTTTGTGGAAATAATGCATACTTCAGAATTATTTGATTTCATTTTGATTTTCTCAAAAAGTTTCTTGTGCTCTGGGTTGCAAAAATGCCCTTACAAACTGGTTTTGTGTTTCCTTTTAGGGGAACCCATACAGATTTTAATGGTCCTTGTTCCATTTTTACTTTAAGGGCTTGCATACTTTAGCCCACATATGCAGTATAAGATTATGATCCATGTCCATATATGGCACATCTGTGACTTCTTTTTTTAATATTTTTTAGTTGTCAGTGGACCTTTATTTTATTTATTTATATGTGGTGCTGAGAATCGAACCCAGTGACTCACACATGCTAGGCAAGCACTCTGCCACTGAGCCACACCCCAGCCCCATCTGTGACTACTTATGGGTAATTTTTCTTTTGGGTTCCATATAATAAGAGAAAGCCTATAAAAGTTGAGTAGTTTTGCTGTCTTCAAGACCAATTGGTACAATTTTTCCAGTTCCCTTTTAAAACTTTTAATTGAAGTATAATGTACATATACAGACAGCTTAAATAATTTTTATGAACTTTCTTTTGTATGATTAGCACCCCAACATAATAATTCAAATAGAATACAATATTACACACATCCCAGAAGTCCCCCTCATATTGTTCGCAGTTACCTACCTTTCTACTACCAACCATAACTATGATCTTGACTTTTAATGGCATAGCTTAATTTTGTCTATTTGTGAACTTCATGTGAACAGAGTCATCCAGTATATTCGCTTTTTGTTTCTGACACTTTCTTCCAACATTCTCTTTCTGAGATTCCTCTGTGTGGTTATATGCACTTGGATTGCAGTACTTCTCACTGCATTGTGACACTGTACTACAATTTAGCCAGTCTACTGTAAATGTTAATTAGAGTAATTTGTAGTTTGGGGCATGACTTTTTGTAAACATACTAGTTCCATATTAAGGACAGATTGGTTTTGTATAAGTATCAGTACCTAGCCCTCTGGCCACCCCACACCCCACACACCCCCATACTTTCTGGTAAACAAATCTCTATATTGCAGGTTATAGTCACTGCTTGAGGTTTAATTTTTGTTTTCATTTATGGAAACATCTTTAAGCTCAGTGCTCAATCCATCAATCTATCTCTGTGCGTGTATATGTATATATACGCAAGTACACATTTATGTAAATATTGATTTTGAACTTTAGCAAGAATATCTATATATTTGGTGAAGGACATAGGCTTATCCACATTTGATTAGTCTTCCATGTGCCCCATTTATTTTCAGTACCCTCTGCTGCCTGAAACCTTCTGTCTTTCCTGACCAAGTAGATTTGCCTGCTATCACCTATACATTCAGAGTGACACAGAACTCTACTATAGTAGTTATCCCAGCCCTGCAATTATCCATTTAACATGCATGCAATTTTCTCAATAGATTACAAATTCCAGGAAGACACAGCTGTTATTTTCCCCAGTGTTTAAAAGAGTGGGGTCTGAAAATTGGGGCCAGAATGATGCACAAACTAAAAAGATATATATCCTCCAGGTTTCTCTGCTGTTATGCTTTTCTGTAGCATTTATAGGAAAAATTATTGAGAGAATTCTCCTAAAAAATCAAAGTCAGAGCACCCTTGGATACACATCTAAATACACCTGTTAAAACTGTGTATGTGTGTGTGCCTTCATTTGAAAGTTATCCCAAAAGAAGAAATTTTCCAAATTGCATAAGACTGTCATATTAATATGCTACTGGTAAGCTTGAATTCTGCCCTGAGTATGACCAGGCAGTGAAGTAGAAACTCCAGCAATTAATTGGTGAATTTGATAACTAAGTTCAACCAAGTGACTAATTTATGTCAACATTTTTGCTTTTACTTTGAAAGCAACGGTCACTTCAACTCTCCACTTGCGTAGACAAGCTCTAGAAGAAAAATAATGAATTTTCTTGGCATAATAGGAAGAATATCTAAATAAAATGCTTGCTATAGCAAATACTTTTATACTCCTTTCAATAAAATCTTAGGGCCAGAGGAGTAATGTGGTTACCTAGCAACTACGATGTTGATGTTTAAAACCAGATATTATGGAAAATAAAGTAAATAAAAATCAGGAAATCTATATATACCAATACAAAGCAAACTCCACATTCTACCAATGCTACTAAGTTTAAGCAAATAAACCAAAATTCCTTTCAATAATGTAAACCAAGATGCAAATGGTAACTATACCTTACCCATTCATTTGGCTCGTAACAGCTTAAAGTCATTACTTTAAATAATTACATTAACTTGTACCACATTTGCCATCATAAGGAATGAGAATTATGAACATATCAGCAACACTGATAAATACACTAAATAATGGTAATGAACTTAACAGTCAAGTAAACATAAGAGCCCAAAGGCAAACTCATAAGGTTTGCAACACTGTTAGTATTAGAAATCAGAACACTCAGAAGGGTAAATGGCTTGGTAGAGTTGGGGAGGGAGGTGCTTACATGGACTGACTATAAGTTTCATAAGGGCAGGGACCATGTTTGTTATATTCACCACTGAATTCCAAGCACCTAGCACACAATGGCTATTGCATGGCAAGCACTCAGGACATAAGTGTGTTTAAGAAGAAATTCTTTCCAGAATAACTATACACTGACTGAGAAAAAAGCTCAATTCATAGTTGCCTTAAAATACAAGGGCATAAAATATCCATGAGATGAAAGAAATTTTGAATTATCTCTTATTTACTTTCTATTTTATAGTTTTATAATTTATTATCTGTTATTTCATGAGCAACTAGCACAACTGTGAGACAATCAACACAATTGTTATACCTATTGCCAATTTATAGATGCACAGGAAATAGATATCATGGACATTTTATCACAAATACTAAAATAAAAATGATTTTTAAATTGCTAAATATAAACCATGTATGATCTATGTGCTCCTGAGAATGGACGTCCTTTATGAAAGGCTTCTTAAACATGTCCTCCTACTTCTTAAGACTCATGACCTAGAAAGTAAGTTTTCAAAAGCCACACTTAGCATCAAATTTTTCCATATATGCCTTTGTAGTATAATATTTTAAGCCAAGGTATTGAATAATATTCATCATGGAAAACCCTTGTAAGCAGGCATTTTGATGGTGGCTGGCTCTCCCA